>PVJA010004392.1:43318-86646 GCA_004027025.1 Myocastor coypus | reverse complement strand
TCTTCCAGGGTCAAATCCCCTCAGGATTAAGTTTGGGACCATAGGCAGTACTTTGTAGAACTGTTGTTAGTGCCAGCCTTCGGGACAAGTCACAGCCATTGCTTGGCCATTTTGGTTTCTGTGAAAGCCTGAGAGAATGTTTTTCTCTGGGTGACTCTCCTTAGATGCACCATAGTTCATTCATCCCTTTCCTCTGAGATCCCATAACCTCCTTGACCAGGAAATTTGGGACACCTCTGAGTTATAGGATATTACAGCACAGGTTCTCTTATATCCTGGGTCTTTTTTGACCTTAAAGGGCTAGGGCCAAAATATTGGCTATCCGTATAGCCCCTCTTTTTCTCCAATTTTTGGTCTGTTAACTTACATTCTTAGCCCTCCAGCAGAAAAGCTTTGTGATACTATTACTCGGTAACATAGGTATTTGAGCTTATTATCACTGGCTTTCTGAGTATCAAATATCTTTGACTTAGCTTGGAAATGATATTTTCTGGCCATCATTGATATTCTAATAACTTTCCATACAATGTGATATAAGCAGTTACACAGTTTTGACACAGATATTTGGAAATTCATGCAAATACAAAATTGTATCCTTTCAAGAATATGGTATTTGGCCCAGTCTCTTATTTTCAAGTACTACTCTTGATAGAATGACAGTAACTGAGTTTACACAAGGAGCAGTATATATCAAAAAGACATGAGTGACATGTATTCCAAACATAATTTTAGCGTTACATTGTGCTATAATCAATATGCTGAACCCCTTATTGTTTTGATAAAACTTGACACTTAAAATTTGTAAGAAAACTACAGTGAATTCCCATATATTTGCCTCTTTGATCAGTTGTATGTATTGTTTAAAAACTGATTTTTCAAAAAGTTAATCTTTTGTTTCAAAGGAAGATGATAAATAATAATTTTGAGCCTTTAAAATGTAGCTTTTGTATGAATGGTACAGGCCTGCAAGTTGTTAGTTTCACTAGTTTTGTTTCATTTTATCAGAGCCAGGTATGATGGTTCATGTCTGTAATCCTAGTGCTCTGGAAGCTGAGGCAGGAGGATTATGAATAAGAGATCATTCTGGGCTACATAGTGATTTTGAGGACAATGTGGTTCATAGTCACTCCCTATCAAACAGTAAAATTTCAGTAGTAAATACAGGCGAGGTGAATTTATATTTATTGAGTATTTGCTGGTTTCCAGCTGTTATGTTGAGATCCTTTGCACATTATTTCATTTGATATATTTTCATTAAAAATCTTTATAGAGGAAGTGAAAGGTTATTTACTTAGGGTCTAAGGGTACAAAAACAAGTTTTCATAAGATGTTTTATGTTACCAAAATCCATGTCCTATTTCTACCAATTTGCTTATACAGTAGCATATTGGAAGGAATTGGTAAATACATTTCTGTTGTTAAGAAGTTGATAATTCTGGGAGGCTGAGGCAAGAAGATTACAAATTCAAGCCCAGCCTGTCTCAAGAAATAAAAGGGCATCAATGTCCAGTACTAGGTAGGGGAAGGGAATTGCTAATTGCCTGCTATTTTTTGTTTTCATTGATTGATTGATGGAGACAAGGTCAAGCCTAGGCGTTCCTTGAACTCTTGGCAGTCCTCCTGCCTCATCTTCCTGAGTGCCAAGATTACAGGTATATGCGATGACAACTGGCTAGTTTCTTATAAGTTGACTATAGTCTCTGTTTTAAATGTATTTAGCATGGGGTCTACAGGGTCTCATTACACAGATCAGACTCAGTGATCCTCCTATTTTCAGCTCTCAAGTGCTGGAATTACAGATGCATGCTACCACAGCCAGTCTCAGTCTAGTCTCAGTGCACCCCAGGTGCAGGGCCAGCACTGTGTGCTGGGGATCAAACCCCAGTCTTTTATAATGCATTGTCAAAAATTAAAATACTCAAATATACTAAAATTACTCTTGGAAATTCACCAAAAAGGAGGAGGAGGAGGAAGAAGGGGAGGAGGAAAAGGAAGAAGGAGGGGAAGGAAAATCACTTATGTTTTCAGGACTTGTTTGGGTTTTAAATGGTTTTCCTAGAAAACACACAAGCACGTGTGCATCTCTCTTTGTGTCTTGATGAGCCCCACTTTTTTAAAGCACTAGGTTACACTAAGTCCCATTTTGGCTTCCTATGTGCCATTACCAGAAACAGTAACTATTTCCTATGTATGGCCTATGCACATGGCCCTGAGCTCTGTCTACAACTGGCTTTGGGTGTATCTTTTGTTTGGTATATCAGGTCCCTTGATTTTCTTATGAGTCTTGTTCAGCTTCATTTAGGTATAGGAATCATTAGCCTAGGCCAGGAGAGATTCCCACCATATATGCTTTAGAGTTGGGGTTACCTTCTTCAGAAGGAATTTTATGGCAATCCTAGAAACCTAACAATTGACCATATACTACCTTGTTTTATAATGCATTGTTGTTAGACAGAGTTAGATTTCTGATATTATTTAATGCAGTGATTCTCAACCTTTCTAATGCCATGACCCCGCAATACAGTTCTTCATGTTGCAGTGACCCCAAACCAAAAGATAATGTTGGTGGCTACTTCAAAACTGTAATTTTGCTACAGTTATGATTCAGAATGTAAATACCTGGTATGCATTATGTATTCTCATTGCTACAAATCAAACATAATTTAAACATAGTGATTAATCACACAAACAATATTTAATTATATGTTGAGAAATATTTATTACTAATTCCAATAAATAACATTTCACCATGGCATAGCATGGGTTTAAATATAACAACAATTCCAAATAAATAACATTTTCCTATGGCTTTAGGCAACCTCTGTGTTTTGGTTGTTTGACCCCCGCTGGGATCGCAACCCACAGGTTGAGAACCACTGATGTAATGTGTCGATTTTTTTTAAAAAAGTTGCCTGTTGATTGGGATATGTTATAGTTTGTGTCTAGACATCCCTCCAAAGCATCATGTGATCATACGACTTTTTCAGAGGCTGAATCTAGAATGTCATTAATTTGTAGTGCAATGCTGGAATTAGCTTGCATACAATTTGAGGGACAGAAAGAGGTTTGCCCTTCTCTCTAGCTCATTGCTTTTGCTGTTTTTTGTCATCGTGAACTGTTGCTCTCTGCCGTGTGGCACTCTGCCTTTGAACCAGCTGAGTATGGGTTGAAACGCCTGTCTCAGTTACTTTTCTCTCGTTGCTGGGATAAAATATCTGACACTCAAAATTAATGAAGGAAAGGTTTTATTTAGCTCACTGTTTGTGGCGGTTTATGTCTATATAGTCAGTTGGTTCCAAAGCAGAGTGCCACACAGCAGAGGGCAGCAGTTCATGGAGGTAGAAAACAGCAAAGAGCAAAGGCAAAAGGGAAGAGCAGGGACAGCAGTGGCAGAGGCAAGCCTCTCTCCTTATATCGCCTTCAGGCTATCTGCTACAGGGTGGGTGTAGCACTCACACTCATAATCCCAGCCTTGGTTCATGAATTAATCACAAACTCTAGAACCATGCCCCAGTGACTGCTCAAGGCTTTGCAGAGACAACTGCACACAAACAATAGCACCCACACACATTATGAACTAAATAATAGCCTTTGTTCCTTTAACTTTGGGTGTCATGTATTTTTTTTTTTTCTCAGCAATGAGACAAGTAACTAAGACAGGGTAATAGAATTTTAGGTGGTATATTTTACAGTTAATCTTAGCCAAAAGGCTGAGAAGTGATAGGTTGTGTATTTTAGAATTACATGTCATTTAACTTTGTTTTTTGGAACCAGGAATCGACAGGATCTTGCATTTGTCATGCAGGCTCTATACTACTGAGCTACATCCTCAGCCCACATGTCATTTATAGAAAGTGAGAAAAAATAGCTTGACAAGCCAGTAATTGTGTTACTTTGTCAGCAGAAAACACTGTCTCCTAGTAGATATTGTGATAATCAGAGTATGTCAACTGGTACCATTTTTCATTACTTTCCTAAATAATAAATATATAGCTTTCTAGTAATGTTTTCAGGATTACAACTAAGAAGGAAAATTCAGCCATAAAGTGTTTATAAAGCCACATGTGGCAGTATGCACTCGGAATTCCAGTTACATTAGGAGACTGGGGAAGAAGGATTGCAGGAGCAGGGCCAGCCTTGTCAACTTAGTGACAGTCTGTCTCAGAATAAAATTAATTGTCCAGCACTGCAAAAACAAGAAAAGAAAAACCAGAAATTAAAAGGGTTGACAGTTGTAGCTCAGGGCAATTGACTCAGAACCCAAGAGGCCCTGGCTTCAATCCCTAGAACCACAAAAAGCAAAATTTTTTAGAAGTAATTTCTTCTGATTTATCTAGTTATTCAGTTACAGATTATCTTTGCTTAGGATCTAATAATGGCTTGAAGACTATTGTGTATATATATATGCTGATTTTAAAGAATGTTTACCCAAGGAATGTTACTAACAGTTTCTATTTATTAACTGCTTATTCTGTTTTAGGCACTGTGCCAAGTGCCTTATCCCAGTGTTCACAGCAATCGCAGCTAGTTACCCCTTGTTACATAGGAGTTTGAGGCACAGATGTGTGAGGTCCATATGTCTTTGGAGGACCTAGAACTTAAATGCAAAGCTCGTGCAGACATTCATGTCTATCTCCAGAATGCTTTCATTTTACTTTCTATGCCATTCCAATACTAAATACTTATAACTTATTCTATTGGAAAACTTGAGATTAAACTTGAGAAAAAAAATTTAAAGACCTTATGGTATGTTACCATTAGATAGGCTTGTCCTCATTATATTTAAACAACCCAATAGTATTTTATTTATTTGTGTGTGTGTGTGTGTGTGTGTGTGTGTGCCTGTCTGTCTGTCTGAGACAAGGTCTCTTTATGCAGTTTAGGCTGGCCTTGAGCTCACTTTTGTAGCCCAGGCTGGTCTCGAACTCACACTGATCCTCCTGCCTCAGCCTCCTAACACAATAGTATTTTAATTTTACTGTAAAATATATTACATATGTATTATATATAATATAATATTATGTATATTATTTTTATTTTTATTTATTTATTTATTTTTTGGCGGGACTGGGGTTTGAGCTCACAACCTTGCACTTACCAGGCAGGCACTTGTGCCATGGTGCTATCTCCCCCCACCCCCCGTATTTTATTTTTAAATGTAAATTTGTTTCATTTTCTTTCATTCTGTTTTTTGTTGTGAATATATGCTAAAGTTTCCATATTGTCATATCTTTATGCCGCCTAAAGTTCTATTCCAAAGTGAGTTGATATTTTTGTTATTAGGACATTATATCCTGAGTCACTAAAGCTAGTTGATGCCAAATTCTGTAAATTCTTTCTCTGTGTATCTCTTCCATTTACCCTTTCCTCCCATTGCCCTTTCATTGTTGTAGTGTAGGTCTTTGTACTTGTCAGAATAATCTTCATTTAGGAAGATTAGTGTAGTTCTGAGCACAGAGAAGCATTTAGTGATTGCCTAATGTTGCCTACTGACTAAAGTTAAAACTCCCTAGCTTGACATTTTTGACTCTTCAAGCATCTCCAGCCTTTCTGTATAATTTTACTCCTTTTCATTCCCCTTTTATTGTTCTTTCTGCCTTAGCCCACTTGCACTATTCACTGTCTCCTTGAAGGTAGTTCTTTTGTTCCCACCTCCAGAACTTTCTAATGTTGTCTTTCTCTAGTTTTAGCCATGTAGTTCTAATGTCTGTATATGCATTTGGAAATGTCACTTGGAAGAATTGTCAGGATTCCATGAAATAATGTATATGAAGTTCCTAAAAATATGTTATTAGGTTTAATACATGATGTTAATTTATTCTGTAAATAGTAGCAATTACTATGGTTTGGCTTTGTCTTTATTTCAAGATCATCTTGTCCAGGACATTGGGCCTTTGCAGTTTCCTTTAAGGTTAACCCTTTTGGTATTTGTGTTGACCTCTATTCTTATATTTAATGATAATCCTTAGAAGCAAGTATGAATTCACCAGATCTCTTTCAGACAGGAGTAGGCTTACAATACTGCTATATTCAGAGTGACCTTAACAATGGAATGGAAAGACTATATATAGGCTGTAGGGTTTGACTTACATTACATCAAATCACCTTACCAGCTATGTAATTGTGTGGGTTTTTTTTTTTTTTTTGGTGGTACTTGAAATTGAACTCAGGACCTTGTGCTTGTCAGGCAGGCATTTATGCCACTGAGCTATCTCCCCAGCCCTGTTTTTTTTTTTTTTTTTTTTTTTTGTGTGTGTGTGTGTGTGTGTGTATGTATGTGTGTATGATTTTTATAAAAAATTACATAGTGGCACCTTGGTTACAAGTGATTTTCTTAGCAATTTGGTTTGCAAGCAGAAGCATTTAGCAAAATTTTGTTTAGTTTACAGTTCTGCATTGGTTATGAACAACTTCAGCCAGCTTTAACAAAATTGTAGAACAAAGTAAATTAGTGGACTGAAGTAACACTAAATAGGAACAGTAGGGCTTACCTTACAGGGTTGTTTTACAGATCAAATGAGATACTTGAGAAAATATTTATAGCCTTAGAATGTCCCGTGTACTTAATAAATACCTTCTTATCCCAGTAGTATGTTTCCCAAAGACATACGGAAGCACACATAAAGACTAAAGATGTAAATGCAGTCACCCCACCCATGCACATAAATGTGTATATACATACTTGCATACATGTGTAGAAAGACATGCCAAAATTTGTACTTAATAGCCTGATATTTGGGACTCTAATGCTAGATAAAATTTGTGTGGTAAGATGTAGATTCACTGTCTGATAACCTTTGCATAGATCATTGATCTTGTACACAAAGAATTGGCTACCTTTCCACTTCTGTTAATTTATTGTATCGGTTTTAATTCCAGTGTTTATTTTCTTGCTTTTAATTATTTATTTTTTGACAGTGTTGCAAAAAGCTACTCTTCCCTACTTATTTCTCCCCTCTCCTTCAGATATTTGTGTAGAAATTATTTTCTCAATGAAGCATTCCTTGGCTACCCTACTCTCTGCCATTTTATATAGTGGCCATTCCTGCTTAATGTTTATTACTAATGTGTGTATATTTTTACTTATGTATCTGTTACCAATCTGTTCATCTATGTTAATCTAGTGAGGACACAGATTTTTTGACTATGTTGCATATGTTTTATCCTTAGTGCTTTAGTTGGCACTTATAATATTAAAATGTGAGAATTCTGGTATTTGATTATTTTTACTATACACACACACGCATATACACACACAAACACACACACACACAATCTTACCATAGTATGATTCATATATTTAGTGCCCGTGTTAACTTCTTATTTAATTTTTGGGGTAGTTGATTGACCTAAATGTAAGTTCATATATAGTTTTATAATTTGACAAATGTATTACTACCTCTTTTTGTATATTATTATGCTTTATTATATATATACATGTTTGTACTTTCTCAGTAGATACTTTATTATGTATTACATGCTAAGTGTGGCCCTAAGGTTTGATCCCTTCCCTTAAGAAGTGTACAGTTCATTGAAGAGATAACTAAATCTCCCTTGCTTGGTGTCATCTCAGCTTTGTTTCTTCAAAATGTTAGCCCTGAGGCTCAGTCTTCACATTTATTTTCTGTTCTTATTTACTCTCTTTGTTATCTTTTATAGTCTCATAGTACTTTTTGTAAATATTTGTACTTGTTAATGATTCTCAAGCTTTCTCCAGCCATTAGCTTTTGTCCTCTTGACATCTACACTTGGATGCCTAATAGGCACTGCAGATCTGCTACTATTATTGTTATCATCATCATCTCTACCATCAATGCTCTTTTTACATTTTAGTTTGAGACTGGATCTTACTGAATTGCTCAGGCTGACATTAAACTTAAGATCATTATGTCTCAGCCTTTAGAGTACCTGGGGCTTATGGGTGTGAGCCACTTGTCTAGTTGCCTTCTTCAAGAAGCTCCCACCTCTCAAAGTAGCTCTTTTCACTCAGCTGCTTAGGTCAGAACTCTTAGAAGTTGTTGTTGTCCTCTCTCATATCCTACATGCAAAATAGTCCTGTTGGTGCTGTCTTCAAAATATATGACCATTGTCTATGCCAGTGACTTTTCCCCAATTCAAATTATGTTTAATCCAAATTATTATAGCAGTGATTCTTCTAAAATAAAAATTAGATCATGCCATTTTTAGACTCAAATTGCTTCCATAGTTTACCATCTTATCTAGAAAAGCCTAAAACTTTCCAGCTGCCTGTATTACTTGACCCTGTTTAATTTGCCCCTCCCCCATTCTCACCATGTCATGTATCTTTTTGTTTCTCTTGCACGTGTCTTATTGCTTTGCAGCCATACTGACCTCCTTGTTAATCTTTTAATGTACCAAACTGTACTGTGTCGGATTTTCCCGTTTATCTCTTTCCCCAGGTTTAGTCCCTTCCCTTTGGTTACTGCTTCCAGATCTTAACAGACCTTTCATGGTATCAAGTAGCATTGTTTTCTTCCCTTTGTCCTCTGGTTCTGCCACTCCTTAACTCTCTTACCCTGATTTGTTTTCTTCTGTATTTTCTTCTGTGGCAATAACTCTTCCATGGTAATAAGGATTTGTGGCATTTGTCTTCCCTGTCTAGGTTGTACAAGAATTCTTTGGGGGTAGAGACTTGTTTTCATTCAGTGTTAAACCCCAACATTAGAACAGTATGTTACGGACATTTAGTAAGTATTTGTTGAGTGAAGTGAAGCAGTGCAATATACAATGTGATTAAAACAGTAGAAGAATATAGAAGATGCAGTAGGAACAACGGTGAAAGAATGCCATGAATACCTAGGGAAAACTTCTTTACTAAGTTCCCTTCAGCATAGTCTTGCAGAGGAAAAAACAAACAAACAAACAGATGAAAGAAGCTGTATAGTGGCTTGTGTCTTTGGTCCCAGCTATCTTTAGGAGGCTGAGGCAGGGAAATTAGTAGAGTTTGAGACTTACCAGGGAAAAATAGTGAGAACTCCATCTCAATCCCCCCCCCACTCTATTGTGAATGTACAGAAGCATGAGAGAACAAATTGTGTTTGAGGAACCAATATATACTATTAATGGAACATAACTGGGAAGTAAAGGTTAAATGCATAAGACTAGCCTGCTTGATTGTGGAAGATGTTCACATCAGACTATGGAATTGTAGATTTTGGTGTAGAGTATGTTTACCTAAGTATCAGCAGTATGAAGGATGAAGATCAAAGGCAAATAGTATTTCATTTAAGATATGAATGATGTTATAGGGTACATATAGTGAAATAAAACAGTAAATTTCATTATATGTTTGGACAAAACTATTGATTTATAAAGTGAATATAATGACATACATTTTAGTATGTTTGTGAAAGAAGAAATGACTGGTAGACAGTTGTTGTGCTCATCTTTGAAAATACATGGTTTACAGAAAGGGGCTTTTACTAAGAAACTTAAGTTGGGCCTAGTGGTGCACACCTAAAATTCCAGGATTTGGAAGGGATTGCCTTGAGTTTGAGACCAGCCTGGGATACATAGTGAGTTCAAGGTCATCCTGAAAATTACACAGTGAGAGCCTGCCTCAGAAAACTGAAAAAAAGAAAGGAAGAAAGGGACAGAGGGAGGAAGGAAGGGAGGAATTTAGTTAACAGTTATATTTTAAATCATAATGTAAACTAGAAAAGTGCACAAGGGGTACAGGCTATGAATTCAGCAAGAAAAGCTGTTACAGGGTAAAAGAAGTTATGCTTGAGTGCTGGCCTTATTTCTTCAGTGAGTAACAGTTGCTTGTCAGTGAGTTGCTTCCTAATCTTGATTCATTCTTGAAATAGTGACAATCATAACTTAAGTCATTTGTAGGAAAATGGGTACACCATGAAACCATAATTTTAAGTGAAATATATCAAACACAGGAGCTTAAGTGTCATCTCTTATGAAAAACCCAGTGGCACATGCCTGTAATTCCAGCACTTGGGAGGCTAAGGCAGGAGGATCAGTGGGAGTTTGAGACCAGCCTGGGCTGGGCCACGAAAATGAGCTCAAGGCCAGCCTGAGCTGCACAGCAAAACCCTGTCTCAAAAAGACAAAAAAGAAAAAAGAAAAAGAAAGAAAGAAAACCCACATTATGAAGAGCAAAATAAAAAAATAGGTAATAGGGAAGTAGGGAGACAGATCTTTCTCAAATGGGAAGGGGATTAAGAGATGGAGGAGAGGGAAAGGGGTGAAAAAAGAATTGAAATGTATTATGTACATGTGCTAACTACATACAAGGAGTACAAGCAGGTGTTGCAAACATGTACTAATAAATTTTTTAAGTATATATAATCACATTTACACTTTTTTCTTTAGGACCAATATGTCTGCCTTTGTATATTACAGTATACTGGCAGGCACAGAATTAAAGTGAAGAATAAGCTGTCATTTCTTCCAACAGATGGTGGCACATGTCTGTAGCTCTAGTACTCGAAAGACTGAGGCAGGAAAATACCTGAGTCCAAGAGTTCAAGACTAGACTGGGCCACACAGTGAGACTGGAAAAAATTTTTTTCTTTCAAATGCAAATTTTTCTTTTCAAATGCAAAATTTTTTCTTTCAAATAAAAGCTATTTCTTTTTCTTCTTCTTCTTCTTTTTTTTTTAAATATATTTAGGACAGGGTCTACAGGGTGTACAGGGTCTCACTACTTAGATCGGACTCATAGTAATTCTATTTTCAGCCTCCCAAGTGCTGGGATTACAAGTCTGCGCCACCACACCCTGTCTCAGTCCCCTTTTCAGTGCACTCCAAGGGTGGGGCTAGCATGGCATACCAGGGATCGAATCCTAGCTTCTGTGCTCTGCCTAAGCAAGTGCTTTAGTCTGCTGAGCTATCTGGCCAGCCACTATTCCCATTTTTTTTCAAGTGGCTCACTCAAGTTTCTTATCTTAACCATATAGATAATGTATTAAATATCTAAATCCTATTATTTTAGGGATGAATGATTTTTAAATTTAAGGTTAAGATGGAGAAGCTGAAATGTTGCACATAGAAACTAACCAAGTGCTATAGTAGAAGATGATGAAGTTTCCAAAGACAAATGTAGCCATATATAGACTTAAGATCCATTTATCTCCATTTCTTAAATTGAAGTATTTGCTTTTTGAATGATATGCTACTAAAACATAAAATTGTTGTCATTGAGAAATTGTCTTACAATTTGGGTTCATGTTTGGTCTAGTTAGCCACATCCAGTTGATGGATTTACCAAACTCTGATGACTAGTAAAGTGACATGGCATTACTCTAACTAGTTCAAGCAGAAAGAGATTTATGAAGGAGTTTGGGAGGTTTATAGAATTGTTGGAAAGAAAAAAAATAATGGTAATAGACTGTAGATGAAAATTGTCTTAGTTACTTTTCTTGTTTCTGAGATAAAAATACCTGCCATCCAAAGAAAAGGAAGGAAAAGTTTATTTAGCTCATCATTTATAGTGGTTTAAGTCTATAATTATTGGCTGATTACAAAGCAGGGTACAGAAAAACAGTTTGTGGAAGGCTAACTGAAGCAAAGCAGTAAGAGGAAGACAAGTCTCTTTCTGTTCCTTGTATCTAGTTTACCCAAATTAGGGTTTAGTAATCACTAACCCTTAATCCTAGCACTGTAGTATGAGTCAGTTATACCCTCTAGATTCAGCCACCACTGAGAAAGCCCCACCTACAATGGCATGAGTTTTTTGAGGGACATCACATCTTCACAATCTGTAACATTCTGCTTCTGGACCTCTGCAGAGACTCATGTACATTCGTTATGTAAAAGCCTATCTCTGAGAGTTATCAAAATCCTAAGTTTCAGCATTACTGTAAAGTCCCAAGTCCCCAGTCTCCTCTGAGATTTAAGGAAGGTTCATAGCTTTGAGCCCATGTACAAATGAAAAGAAAACTAAACACTTACAGCATCCAATAACACAAGAAAAACATTTTCATTCCAAAAGTTAAAAACAGGAGAATATAAAAGAATGGGACTACAAAGCAAGTACAGACTCCAGCAGGGCAAACATTAAGTCCGTAGTTCCACATGCTGCATTGTCTGGGGCAAGATGTAGACTCCAAGGGCTTGAGTGGCTCTGTTGCTATGGCACTTCCAATGGCTATAGCTCCTGTGGGTTCTCTCTTGGGCCCACTCTGCTTCCTCCTTGCAGATTTCTCCAGATGATCCATATTCCTTGCTTCTCCAAACTTTGGGGGTCTGCACTGAGCCTTTGGCTTCACACTCAGAGCCATGCACACTGCCCTGTCAGCTTTCTTCTGAAATCTGAGTGGAAGTCTTTCTGATGCCTCAACTCTTGCATTCTGCATGTACCTAAAGCCACATCATGTGGATGATGTCAAGGCCTGCCACCAGCTGTAGCAGTAGCCAAGCTTCCTTCTCTCTTGGATATAGGGCTCAAGTGCCTGTGAACCACTTCATAAATTGTGAGGAACAACTTCCCTGGGCTGTTATCATTCTGTAATGTGGTGCTCTGGAACTGTCTTCTCAAAGCAAAGTCTTTTATTTTTGCAATTTTTTTTTTTTTTTTTTTTTTTAAACTGGGAATCAAACTCAGGACCTTGCACTTGCTTGCCAGGCAGCCACTTGTGCCCCTGAGCTATCTCCCTGGCCCATATTTTTGCAATTTTGAGGCTGCAAATGATGGAGTCCTACAGCTTTGAGCCAACTTTTCTGTTTTCCTCTTCTCAGCAATCAAGATCTCCTCTGCTCTCTTTGTAGTCAGCAAGTTTACCAAACCTTCCTTTCTGGTCAGACTCAAAACATTTTAAGTCACCATGCTGGGCTCTTTGCTCTTGATTATCAACATAAATCTGGCTAAAAGCACTCATCAGTAGCCATGCTGTCAGTTTAACATTTGACTGTCTTCAAATTTCCTCTCCCAGACTAGTTTGCCATCCTTAATTTCAGTTTCAGACAAATCTCAGGACATGAGCAAATGCAGAAAAAATTTCTGCCAAGCAATGACATACATTGTCTAGAGTGAATTAGCCAATGTGGTGTTTCTTTCTAGCAGAAACCTCTGATCTTTACAAGTAACATTTCTATTGGCCTTCTGGTCTTCTGACCTCTGAGCAGAATCTCCCATCAAGTACAGCCTCAAGCATTTCAGCTCTACTTGTTCAGGTGATATCTCCAAAGCTTTCCTAACTTCTTCCTTACAGTCCCTTCCAAAGGCTCCTAGGCCACATGGTCAGGTATAATCTGAACAATGACTCCACTTCTGGTGCCAGATTCTGTGCTAGTTACTTTCTCAATGCTGAAACAAAATACTTGGAATCCACAGGTAAAGGAGGAAAGATTTATTTAGCTCACAGTTTGTAGAAGTTTCAATATCTCATTGGCTGATTCCAAGGAAGGGTACTGGTAGAGGAAAACAGTTCATGGCCATTAGACTGTAGCAAAGCAGTAAGGGGAATCCAGTCAGTGGACTGATTTAGTAATCACCTATCTTAATACTAGCATTCTAGCATGAGCCAGTCATACCCCCAAGATTCAGTCACCTCTGAGAAAGCTCCACCTATGACCACATGCAGTTTTGGTGGGACATTTACACTCAGACCACAACAGAAGTCTTAGGAATGACATTTAAAAGCTGGGCTACCAGTAAAATTACTACATCTTTTAAGATCAAAAAATCTCCTATAGAATTGAGAAGCCATAGTTGTTTGTTGCCTTTGTTTGAGAACATTACATCCTCACTATGATTAGGAATATGTTAGAATAGACAGGCTACTATCTTCATCAGTAAGCTGTTGTGTCTGCTGTTCTAGAGATAGCCAAAACATGCCACAACCTGTACTTCAGAGTGGATGCCTTGTGCTCTCCTTCTTAATATGTGCAAGATCTGTGACTGAATCCCAGGACTTTTGCAAGTGTTGGTGCAGAACATGGATATCTCTGTGACATGCCTGCTAGCAGAAGCAGCCTAAATTCAGTCTCCCTTCTCTTCTACCCTCTATTTTTCTACTGAGTAAATCTGACTGGTAAAACTTGTCATATTCATAACTACAGCTGCAAGAGAAACTGGAAAATACAGTTTTAAGCTGCTCATTCTCTGCAGTATAGGGAGTTATGTACTGAAACGGGTAGAAATGGATGTTAAAAGCACTAATCCACCATACCTTCTAGAGGTACAGAACATGCTTCTTACTAAGGTTCACTATCACTAAGTGGGATGTAGATAAGTTGAAGAAAATTCCAAATAGCCCTGCACAATGTTTAGAAACTGCTGCTTTCTAGTATACTTTTATTCTTTATAACAACATATTTTTCAGAGGATAAAAATTGGACTTCCACCTTTATTATATATTCAGTGCACTAGAGCTGAGTGGCACAGCATTTGCCAGCCAAATGCAAAGTCCTAAGTTCAGTTTCCAGTACAAAAAACAAAAATGCTCTGTATCACAAATTTCCTCACATTTGATATACATTTACTGGATAAAAAACTTGAAACAAGAGTAAAAGAGAATTAGAATGTGTTACCTAAACTGAGGAAAAGTTAATGTTATCATATACTAAAGAATGGTCAAAGCCAGGCATGGTGGTGCACGCCTATAATCTCAGCACTTGGGAGGCTGAGGCAGGAGGATCGGCTTGAGTTCGAGACCAGCCTGAGCTGCAAAAGTGAGCTGCAGACCAACCTGAACGGCATAGCGAGACTCTGTCTCAAAAAGACAGAAAAAAAAAAAAAAAAAGAAAGAATGGTCAAATAAAATGGCAAGTGAAAAATAGTCATTTGATTCTACTTAATATTATTAATATTCTTGAATGTTCTATACAAGTGGTAGGACCAGAAACTAAATTGTAGATTTAGGTTGTGAGTAGAAGGGAAGGATTGAAGACAAAGATAAATGGAGTGGGATTGTGATTTCAGAGCAGTAGACTTTTGTCTAGTGCACATGCTTATGTACCAGAATTGGCTAGATCACCTGTGGACAAGTACAATCTTTGGAGTTCTTCATTTTCCTCTTATTTGTGTAGCTTGATGAAGTATGTATTCTTAACACATTCATTTTCTGCTTAAAGGTACAACATTACTTTAATTATGTACCTAACCATTAGTTACTTCACTCTTAATTAAGTTGTTTATAAAGTGTCAATTAATCATTTATAGTTTGGAGGCACCGTGTGGAGTCTTTTTTTGTTTTTTGATTCTTTTTTCTCCTTCCCCTTCACCCCTATTTATCAATTTTTTGCTAGCATCAGATTCACTTACTTATCTTCAGTCCTTACCAAGTTAACTGTAAGTATAGATTAACAGCCAGACTGACAGGTCAAAATACATAGTACAATTATATTAAATGAATGTATGCTTTTAGGTACACTGTCCATGCTGGATTGCAGTAACATTCTTCTCTCTCCTTTTCTTCTATTATCTGTACATTTTTCCCCTCAAAGTGTAGTTTATGAGTGAAACAGATATTTTCTGGGGCATTGATTTAGTGTTCAGGTTCTCCCAGTAGATAGAAATCATATTTATCACATTTGGATTCTAAATTCATATATAATTCCTGGGCCCATTAGATGGCCTAGATGGACTATGGGTTTAAAAGAAAAGAAAAAAGATCTATGACTTACAGAGGCGAGACAGCCAGTGAAAAGCTTAAGGAGTTGTTCAGATGCTTTGATGTTTAGATGCACAGGGTCCTGAAGGGAGTGACAGGCATGGATAGAGAGCACAGAGGAAGGATGAAATAAAAAGGTTAGAAGAGGAGAGGTTGCTTGTCTTGAGAGGGCAATAAGTAGATACATGTTCAGATATAATTATTTTTTCTGTTAGGAAACTGGTTCATTTGTAAGAGCCAAGCCCATTTTAGGCAATTTGAACCATTTACACATTTAAAACCCTTGATTCTGATTTGAGATAAACATTAATTTGTTTAATTTTATGAGGTAATTTGATTTTTTAAAATCTAAATGAAAAGTTTAAGAACTAGTATCTTACTGATGCCTTTCCCTTGTTGTTTTGTTTTGTTTTTTAATGTATTTGGTTGTTACAGGGTCTTACTATGCAACTTAGACTCATAGTGATCCTCCTGTTTTCAAGTGGTGCTCAGCACACCTGGGGGTGCAAGGGATCAAACTCTGGTCCCTGCACTTGCCTAAGCAGGCACTTAGTCCACTGAGCTATCTAGCTGGCCCTAAAATTTTTCTAAAAATATCTATTGTATATGCTTAACTTTCTGAAGAACTTTTAAAAACATTTATTTTAATGTATTTTAGTTTTAAAATTGATAAATTTTAGATTAGAATATCTAGCTCATACTTTTTCTAGGAAAACAGTAATTCAGTGATTTGCTGAAGTTGTACCAATGCTTAGGAGAGGTAAGACAGAAACATTGGGGGCTGGGGAGATATCTCAGTGGAATAAGTGCTTGCCTGGCAAGTGCAAGGTTCTGAATTTGATCCCTGGTATCACTAGAAAAAAAAATTGAAAACAGAAATGTTGGTTTCATAATTCTTGGATAATGCTGTTTCCCTTCCATCATCTACTTTGATTTCTTGATAAGTGCACTGGTTTGTTTTCCCTTTTGGTCCATAAATGTCCACAAATCTCTAAAACTAGACTAATTCTTACATTTCACATGTTTTAGATCTCAAAGATCAACAGGTTCTCAGGCCCTAAGACAAAACAAGAAATAAACAAGTAAAAATTAACAGAGGTTTTAGATAATTACAAATTCTGTCAAAGAGACAAAACAAAAGCATAGAATATGGTAACAGGATTATTTACTTTAGATAGGATAGTTAGGGAAGATTTATCTGAAATGACATTTAAGTAGGGACCTGAATGATAAGAAAATACCAGCCAGGCATGGTGGCGCACACCCATAATACTAGTACTTGGGAGGCTAAGGCAGGAGAATCAATGTGAGTTCAAGATGAGCCTGGGCTACAAAAGTGAGGTCAAGGCCAGCCTGAACTGCATTGTGAGATCAAGAAAAGAAAAGAAAATACCAGACCAGACTGGACCGGACCAAGATCTAGGACTAGAGCATTCCTGGTAGGGGTCCTGAGCTTCTGTAAGGTTGGTAAGGCTGCTGAGTGGAAAGAAATTGAACACAGAGAAGAGTTAGAAAATGG
Organism: Myocastor coypus; assembly: GCA_004027025.1. Taxonomy (NCBI): domain Eukaryota; kingdom Metazoa; phylum Chordata; class Mammalia; order Rodentia; family Myocastoridae; genus Myocastor; species Myocastor coypus. Next base: position 69,537 of record PVJA010004392.1, on the reverse strand, counting down.
GTCAAGAAGGGACAGTTAGTAGGGCAGACTTAGAAGTATAGAAATAGAATTTTATTCTAAGTGAAATGGTATCATATTAAAGCAGGGAATTGACTGGCTTTAGTTAGTAATATGTTTAGGAGATTATATTCTCTGCTAAATACTGTAGGACTATATAAGGTGCTACAGTATTGTAGCAGGAGCAGTAGTGGAGGAAAAATACAAATTAGGAAACTATCATGCTTGTCCAAATGAGACATTATGGTGGCTTGGATTTGAGAGATACTAGTATAAAAGAAGTGGTTGGGTTTGGGATTTATCTTCTGGATTTGCTCATAGAATGGGTATGTAGGTAGAAGGATGGTGGAACTAAGAAAAATGATGGTTGATTAGGGGAAGAACATATTTTAGGAAGGAAATCAAATGGTTTATCTGGTACTTGTTAAATTTGAGATGTCTGTTGTGTACCCAAGGTGATGGTTGAATATTCACTTCTTATATCAAGGAGATCAATTGCAGAAGGCAGAATTGAGAGACATCCACATTAGCAACTTATAGTGCAGAAATTTGTCTAGAAAAAAAAAAAAAAGAGAAGGTGGCCAGAACTAAAACATGAGACAATTAAAATATTTAAAGATGAGAAGGGAGAGAAGGGCCAGTGATGTAGAAAGCCAGAAGTAATTGCACTGTGAAAGCCGAAAGAACACTTTGAAGAAGGGTATTAATATTCCATTGTGTCAAATGGTGCTACAAGGGTATATATGATGAGAGAAAAATAACATTTGATTTAGCATTATGGAAGGCATTAATGACCTTGGCTAGAATACTTCCTACGTTATAGTGGAATCTGAAGCTGATTGGCAAGGGTTAAAAAAATGAATGGACATTGAGAAAGTAGAGATAATGACTGGAAATGATAGTTTTGAGAACTTTTAAGAAGGGAGTGTAGGCACAGAGTGGCATCAAGAAGGAAGTGGTGGAGTAAATGGAGATTATTATTTTTTTTAGTTTGCTCTTTTTAAATTGGAAAATAACCTTGCTTATTTATGTGTTGATGGGAATAATCCAGGAGAAAGGATAGTTAATATTGATGCAGGAAAGGGATTAATTGTGGAATAAAGTTCTAATCCTTCAGGTAGTGCTATGGGAAGCACAGTAGGGGAATTGCCCTTTCATTGCTTAGGTGTTGCAGTGATGGTGCTGTGGCATCACATGTCCCTTTACAACACAGATCCTTCCTTCAACTTTACAGGTCTCCTTTAGGCCAAGTTGATCTTTCCTTATCACTTCTTGGCTTTTTGTGCTGCATGTAATAAGTTCTCCCAGATTAAATTCTTTGTAGGAGTATGAAATTCCTGGTGCTATTTAATGCTAATTTTAATTTTTGTGTCAACAGGTGAAGCAAAAAATTTATTGCCATATCTTGGACCCAACAAAATGAGAGATTGTTTCTGTACTATAAACTTGGACCAGGAAGAAGTTTATCGTACCCAAGTTGTTGAAAAATCTTTAAGGTTGGTAGAAAAATTGGATTAACATTTTTATCATTCATTGATCAGTATTAGGCATTTTCCAGAATGTTACCATCAAAACTTTCTTCATGTAAAACTTTTGTATTTACACTTGAAAGTTTTCTTCTACAGTATGAATTTATTTTTAGAATCAAAGAATCAAGTTTCAAGAACCCTGTATGTCCTTGAAAACTGACTGGACTTCAGCACCTTATACTTGGTTCCTCCATAACCGTAGCTTTGACAAGTGATCATATGGCATTTGCTTAATAATGTTCCAGTGATCAAATAACTCACTGACTTCCTAGCCTGTTTGATCTTTGAACTGTTCTTACTCTTAGAAAGTTTTTATCTATAGTTGGTTAATTATTACTAAAAATGAGAGACTTCTATATGCCAAGAATTTACTAGGTTCTACTCATTCACATATTCATGAGAACAAAATACAGTGCTTGCTTTCATGTGGCTTTTCATTGCCTCAGAATATATCTTTTTTTAATTGGATTTCTGGGAGAGAAATTTAATCCATCTTTCACATGACACTTTCAAGTTTTTAAGAACAACCATCAACTATCTCAGTCTGTTCTCTAGGCTGAATTTTGGCTGTTTATTTGAACTTTCCTCAAAGTATATCATTATTTTATCTCTCCAAGAAAAAAATTCATCATAGCTTGTGCAAGTTAATTTAGTGTAGTGCATCAGACAGTAGTCTCATAGGTAGATTCCTCATCTTTGAATTGTATTTGTGCTTTGATAGTAGCATAGTAAATTCTAATGTGTAGAATTAGAACGTGTTTTGTGTCCTGTAATAGAATTGGTGATCATAATTCGAGTGCAGAGCTGTGCTAAAAGGATAGTTTTGGTTAGAGACAAGAGTCAAAGTGAGGATATAGTGAATTGTTGAGAAAGGATGTGATGGATAGAGTAGTATGTGCCATAACTTAATGTGAATTGTTTTTAAGACCGGTTGTATTTCTGAGATATATTTTTGATAGTTTTTCCATATCTTCTTTCTCTTTTTTTTTCTTCTGAAGTTTCCCTTTATGTCTTTATTTTTAGGTTTTCTGATTTTTGAATATCTGTTGTGTTCTTCAGTGGAAAGGATTTAATATATAAAACTTAAAATACTTTATTTTAGCCCCCCCAAATTTGAGTAATATACATCAAATCTTTAGTTGTAAGTCAGTGCTCCCTAGTCTATTAGAATTTTGGTATTGTTTTTATTTACAAATTTTGGGTATTTATATTTATAAAATGTGACACTTGAATTACTAAAAGGTTGAGTAATTCATGATGTAGTAAAGGATCTTAGAAGGAAAACTGAGATAAGGGACCTGAAACCATTTAAATATCAGTTTGTTACTTGAATGTATGTTGATTTCCTATCACATGGTAATCAGTAATATACAAAAAGTAATAGGTCCATAAATTGGATTTTTGTGATAGTTTCTAATATATAGTCCTATAAATAAGTAAAGCTGTCCTACTTTTTTTTCCTTTGTGTTTCTGAATATTTATCAAGGGAAATTGATGAAACCAATCTTCTTTACCCATCTTTCCTTTTTCTGTCTGTTTTCATTTTAGTATTCACAGGGCTTATGGATATTGTAATAAATTGTTAAGCCTAAAGTCAGTAGATACCAGTTAGATGATTTTTGGATTGTCCTGGTAGATATTATGGCCTCTGTATAGAAGTAAGACTGCTGTACTTTTTAATATCTTTTTTCTTTGTACTTGCCTTTTTTTCTCTTTGTGAAGTTTTATGTCTTTGTCTTCTGGTTTTATAATTTGAGTATGTGTAAAGCTAAAGATATGTAAGTGCCCAGATAGATCTGAAGTAAGGTTAGCTTCTAAACCTCTTCCTCAACTTTTGGAAGTAGGTGCTACATTAACAAATAGCAACAGCAAACACACACATACCCGATCCTCCTTTCATGAGTAGCATGATCATAGTACAATGATAGCAGTATGGTGTAGCTTTAAAAGCTATTTAGTCATAGCTCTATACCAATCTAATTACAAAGTTTTTTTAACTTATTTATTTATGAGATAAAGATGTGAGCAATCAGATGTGGAGGTTGTGTTGCTATAGGAATATAGTAATATATCTGAGTTGTTATTTGACTTTAGAATGTGCTTTGAAATAATTTTTGAATGAACAAATTATAAAGGAAATTCTCCATTTTATAATTGCATATAAAGTAATACAGGAGAAATACCTCCACATGTCATCTTTACTTGATAGTTATTTTTGCATTGACTTTTATGTTAACGTTAAAGGACTGTAGTTACATTGACAGACCAGCTTGCTTGCTTGCTTGCGTATTTATTTATGTATTTATTTATTTATATGTGGAACAGGGCTATCTCCTCAACTCCAGGCCAGATTTTTTTTTTTTTTTTTGTATTTTAGTATAGGTTCTATAGATTCTCACCATATAGATCAGGCTTATAGTAATTCTCCTGTGTTCAGCCTCACAAGAGCTGGGATTATAGGCGCACACCACCAGGCCCAGTTTCAATCACCATCTCAGCACACCCCAGAGATGGGTGATCAAATGTGAGCTGCCGTGCTCTGCCTAAGCAGGTGCTTTAATCTGCTGAGCTATTTGGCTGGCCCTTCCAGGCCCGTTTTTAAAAGCTTATTTTGGTTGCATTTGAAGTGACAAGTTGAGTACAACAGTTTGGTAATGTTTATTATAACTAAAAAATTAAGTCTGATCATTTCAGCTTCTAATTTATGTAGCTACAAAAGCCTAATGATACTGTACTTCATGCACTTAAAAAACTTGTTACTTAAATTAAATATTCTCTATGGAGAAGGACTTGATAATTTGGGGAATAATTTGAGTTTTTTATATATATTTGTTAAACATTCATCTACCCTTTAGTTCAGAAATTCTGTCAGCTTAATTGAAAGTATATATTCAGAACAGGGGCCTTATTTTTTACATACTTGGTTTTGAAACAGGATTCTGCTGTGTAGTTTAGTCTGGCCTTGAACTCATTGTGTAGCCCCGGCCAGCCTCAAGATCCTTCTGTCTTGGCCTCACAGTGCTGGGGTTATAGGTGTGCACCACCATGCCCAGCCAGCAACTTTATTGATTTGTTTATTTATTTACTTTTTTTTTTTTTTTTTTTGCAGTGCTGGGGATTGAACTCAGAAGCTTGCACTTTCCATGCAAGCTCATATTCTACTGAGCTATCTCCCTTGGCCCAAACTTTATTTTTTTTAATTTATTTTATTTTTGTCTTTTTGAGACAGGGTCTTGCTATGCAGTTCAGGCTGGCCTTGAGCTCACTTTTTGTAGCCCAGGCTGGTCTTGAACTCACACCGATCCTCCTACCCCAGCCTCCTGAGTGCTGGGATTACAGGCGTGCGCCACCACGCCCGGCTTCAAACTTTATTTTTAATGACCCAAACTAGAAACATTTCAGATGACATCACTATAAGAATGAAGTATAGAATATAGTAAGATATTTCACAGTAGTTAAGTAGACTACTATATATGCAGTAAGATAAAAAAAATTTCACTGGAGCTGAGTTAAAAAAAAAAGGACATACTAGGACATACATGATTTCATTTATATGAAATTATAGAGTAAATTATAGAGTAGAAATTAGGTTAATGTCTGCCTGTGGCAAATGTGGAGATAACTGCAGAAAGGCATAATGTTCTGTATTGAAGTTGAGTTCAATTTGGTTTATGTGGGATTTAGCTGAAACTTAGTATTGAGAATTATTTTGGGATTCTTAAAGTTCTTTCTGTGGAGTTTTAGGCTATTGTTTATTTTATTGAAAGCGAAATTTGAAGGTGATGCTTAGTTGTTGTTTTTTGTGGGTTTTTTTGTTCTTTGTTTTTTGTTTTGTAGGACCAGGCTTTGAACTCATGACCTTACATTTGCCAGGCAGGCACTTGTGCCATGGAGCTATCTCCCCAGCCCAGATGCTTAGTCTTAATACTTTATTATTATTGATTATAGTGATGGATCACTTAAGTATTTGATATTATTTAGAGTAACAAAGTTTCTCTTGCTTTTTCTCTAGCCCATTTTTTAGTGAAGAATTTTATTTTGAAATTCCAAGGAGTTTCCAGTATTTGTCTTTCTATGTTTATGATAAGAATGTTTTACAAAGAGACCTTCGTATAGGTAAGTACTAGTTGTAATTATTTTGGTACTAGTCATAATTATCTTTAATTAAAACATTCTTTCTCTAAGTTTAAAGTGTTGAAAACTAGAATAGTGTGTATACAGCACTTCTAGCCTTTTTTTTTTTCTAATCCTTTTCTTACCAGTGAATTTTGTGTTCATTTGCAGGTTTGATTTTTATTTTGCTCTGTTTGGCTTATGTGACACTTCCTCAAGGAGACCTTTGCCGGACCCCTAGTTGCATAGGTTTCCATATTACTTGATGTTCCTTTTCCTTAGTACTCATTATGTTCCTTTCTTACTTCATCACTTGCTATCTAGATTCTCTAGGTACATGTTATACCACTTACTTTGTCTAGTATCAGGGCAAAATACCCGATAAAGGCAGCTTAAAGGTACAGAGATTTGTTTGTTTTTTTTGTTTGTTTGTTTATTTTGTATTTAGGGAAGGGTCTACAGGATGTTCAGGGTCTCATTACTAGATCAGACTCCTAGTGATCCGCCTATCTATAGCCTCCCAAGAGCTGAGATTATAGGCACATGCCACCACTCCCAGTCTCAATTGCCATCTCAGTGCACCCTGGGGGTGGGGCCAGCATGGCAGGCTTGGGGATTGAACCCGGCCCCTGCACCTTCTTGCAGGCACTTTAATCTGCTGAGTTATTTGGCCACCCCAAGGGTTAGACATTTATTTGGCTCATGTTTCACAGATTTTGGTCTATGGTTGACTGACTCCAAAGCAGAAATATCATGGAGGAAGGGCTTGGCAGCGTAGAGCTGCTCACTTCGCAGCAACTAGAAAGCAGAAAGCACCAGCCAGGGTGAGAGATACCTTCCAAAGGCATGCCCCATGAGTCACCTCCTCTGACTAGGCTCTACCTGCTAGTGGCGAGGCTCTGAATTTGAGTTCCAGTTCTGAAAATATTTTTTATTATAAACTGTTAACATGTTCTTAGTAGCTCATAGTGACTGCCTAAGAGTAACTGTAGCTAATCATTTGGGATATTTCTTTCATACATGCATATTACATTGATGTTACTATTCAACTTTTTTCTTTTACTTAATATGATATGGTCTTCCCTGTGTAGCATCAATATTTTACAGAAATATTTGTTGTATAAACTCCTTTGAATTAAAATGTATTATTGGCTAGTGTTTACATTTCCAAATTTTGGGTACTTAAATATCCTGCTATGAATAAATATCCAGTGTTGTTTTTTGCATGGGTGTCATCAACTAAGATAGGGAACATTAGGATCATTCACTTTTTATGGGAAGTAAAAAGAGTAGGAGAGACTTTGGCTAAGTTAAAATTGTATCCTGGGGAATATCCTAGTAGATGTGTGTCTTAGTTACTCTTCTCGTGATGCTGGAACAAATACCTGACCTGCAAGCTTAGGGAAGGAAGAGTTTATTTAGCTCACAGTTCCTGGAGGTGTCATAGTTTAAAGCAGTCTAAATTATATAGTAAGACTGCGAGACACTACACCTTGTCCAGGATGATCTGCACCATACCTCCAAGACAGACCACCAGGCCTGGGGTGCAGGGTGCAGGGGAGTTGCATGCTGTTAATTTAATGGTTGGAGCCTCTGGCCCCACCCCTCAAGGCCAACCCTCATTCTCTGGCCCTGCCCCATGAGCCGCACTTTACAATGATGTACATGAGGCTTTGTGGGGATACCTAGATACAAACCATAGCAATGTGTTAGTTGTAGGGACCAGGGAGATATCTCAGGGGCACAAGTACCTGCCTGGCAAGTGCAGGTCCTGAGTTTGATCTTCGGTTCTGAAAAAAAAAAAATGTTAGTTGATAGCCACAAATACAGATCTAAAGTTTAGAAAACAGAAGAGCCAGAGATGTAGATTTAAAAGTCATCAGTATTAAGTGATACCTGCATTCACTAATGAATTATCTAGGAAGCCAACCAGGGCTGGATAATCAAGCTTTGATGCTGATAGCTAGTTCTTATTCTCCATATGGTCCCTGGGTTCTGAAAAGATAAATGCACAGATATTTATTTATTTTTATTTGTTTGTTTATTTATTTATTTATGGTACCGGGGGTTGAACTCGGGGCCCTGCACTTGCCAAGCAAGTGCTTATTCTACTGAGCTGTCTCTCTGGCTCCTGCACAGGTGTTTATTTATTTATTTATAATTTCTTTTAATAAATAATATTGACACAGCTTCAAAACACATTAGGACAGCCACAATAATTGGTACAATACATATTGGTGTCTTCATAGTAGTTGTTCAGAGTATAAGATGCAGACTTCTTGTTTCAGAACTTTTGTTTATTTATTTTTATGGCCAGCTCAGCCTGCCCTGAGGGCTAAGATGCAGACTTAGTAACTCTTCTAAACACTGTTAATACAAATATTTCCTCTCATTGAACCAAGAGAAAGTAGTTGTGTGCATAGAGCAGTATTCCACAATAGTAGTGGGTTATTGGCAGAACTGGCAATGTCGGAAACTGTTGACTTGAGCCTTTTATAGCTCGGCATACTAATCTGGCTTTACTTTTTTTTTTTTTCATGATTTAGTATTTTTATTGTTTAAATTTAACAATGGTTATATTACATATTTTCTGGCTTTACTTTTTATGCCTCATGGTTAAACTTTTCTGTTAGGTGGTTAAGACCAAGTTGAAGCAAGACCTATATAACAAAACAGTAATTTTTATTCTGACAAGGTCAGTCAAATCCCCTCAGGATTTGCCTTGAAACCAGGTACAGCGTTTTGTAGAACTTTTGTCAATGTTAGCTGTCTGTATGAGTCGCAACCATTGCTTGATCAGTTTGCTCTCTGGGAAAGCCTGAGATAATGTTTTTTCTGTAGGTGATTCTCCTTAGGCACACTATACATCATCGATCTCTTTCCTCTATGGACTCATAATCTCCTTAAACAGAAAATTTGGGACAACACTGAGTTGTAAAATGTTACAGTACAGGGTCTCTTATGTCCTGAGTCTACTGACCTTGAAGTGCTAGAGCCAAAATATTGGCTAACCTTGTAGCTCTTCTTTTTCTCTAATTTTTGGTCTGTACACTTAGGTTCTTAGCCCTCCAGAAGAGAGGCTAAGTGATACTATTACTCTATAACATAGGTACTTGGACTTATCATCACTGTCTTTCTAAATATTAAATGCCTTAGACTTAACATGGAATCAGTATTTTCCATCAATCATTGATATTCTAATAAATCTCTATAGAATGTGATTTTAAAAAACTATTATACTTTTTTATATAGAAATTTAGAAATCTTAAGCATATACAAAATTATAGCAGGTCATACCTGTGGCATTTTTCCTTGTCTCATTTTCGCTTTAATTACCCTTTTTTGTTTTCTTTTAAAACATTCACTTTAAAGAGAGTATAACAATAATTGAAATTACATTAGAAGCAGAACACATCTAGAAGACCAGAATGATAAGCATTCCAAGCATGATTTTAGTCTTTCACCTTGCTACTCTGAGAGTCAAAAACCTACACAGGTTATTTATTGTGTATTTCCATTACTTTTGCTAATGTCCCATTGGCAATCAAAGCAAGTCACATAGCCAGTGTCAATGCAGGGGACTATCTCTGAGATAACAGGAAGCATCATTTATTGGAGCCTATTGCTATACCAATCTGTCACAAAGATCAAAAGGCATCTAAATCCTGTAGACTTACAGCTTCTGCATATGGCCACTGGCTCTGAGTTGCCATTGTTGACTGTCTGCTGGTTCAGGGCTCTAGTCCACTTTATCTTGAATGGTCAGTCCTACTTGTCATTATTTTCAAGTATTCTTTTAGTTGTTACTAGTGCCCAAGCAGAAACAAGATGAAGATTGGAATTTCCAAGAATATGTTTTTATCTAAATACAGGACTCAGTGACACAGCATTTACTAATGGCAATAAAGTGTTGTTTAAAAGTTGTATTAGAGGACAGCCTACTCGGGGTTCCTTTTATCCCTCTCTTAGTAATGTATCCCTCTCAGTAAATGTATTCTGCTCTTGGAGAGAGCCTTTTTACCAAGATGGCACCGAAGGCAAAGAAGGAAACCCCTGCCCCTCTCAAAGCTGAAGTCAAAGCAAAAGCTTGGAAGGCCAGGAAAGCCATGCTGAAAGGCATCCAGAGCCACAAAAAGAAGATATGAACATCATCTACCCTCTGGCATCCCAAGACACTGTGGCTCCAGAGGCAGTCCATATATCCTTGAAGAGTGCCCTCAGGAGAAACAAGCTTGATCACTATGCCCTGGCCACAGAGTCAGCCATGAAAAAAGATTGAGGACAATAAACTCATGTTCATTGTGGATGTCAAAACCAAAAAGCAACAAATCAAACAAGCTGTAAAGAAGCTGTGTGACATTGATGTTGCCAAGGTCAGTAGTATAATCAGGTGTGATAGAAGAAGGCATGTGTTCGACTCCCTCTCGATTATGATGCATTGATATTGTCAGCAAAATTGGGATCATCTAAACTGAGTATCTGGCTAATTCTAAATACTTACTTTTCCCTCCACAAAAATAAATAAATAGCCTGCCTGACAAGTGTAAGGCCCTGAGTTTGAATCCTGGTCCCGCAAAAAAAAAAAAAAAAATATATATATATATATACACACACACACATGTGTACATATATACATATATATTCTGCTCTTAACCTCAAAAAGATAGAAAACTTGACATACAATAAAAATGGTGGTGCTAAAAGGGAAAATCATAGCTATAAAAGAAAGAAATAACCATAAAATTATAGCTTAAGAAAGAAAAGCCGAGTGTGGTGGCACACATATGTGATCCTAGCATTTGGGAGGTTGACACACGACAGTCGCTGAGAGTTTGAGGCTAGCTTGGGTTACATAGTAAAACCATGTCACTAAACGAAAACAAACAAGCCTGGTGTGGTGGTACATGCTTGTTATCCTAGCATTTGGGGAGCTGAGGTAAGACAATTATTTGAAGAGTGAAACCCGCCTCCAGTCTGGACTACATAGTGAAACACTGTCTCACAAAAACAAAAGAACAAAAATCAAAAAACAAGAAAATGAAAGGCCAGGTGGTCAGGTTTGGTAGCACACACCTATAATCCCTGCTTGTTGGAAGGCTGAAGCAGGAAAATGAGAAATTCAGGCTTACCCTACTTACCAGAGGGAGAGAGGGAGGGAGGGAGGGAGGGAGGGGGAGAGAGAGAGAGAGAGAGAGAGAGAGAGAGAGAGAGAGAGATTGTTGGGGAGCCAGGGAGATAGCTCAGTGGAATAAGTGCTTGCCTGGCAAGTGCAAAGTCCTGAGTTTGATCCCTGGTACCACCCCCCCCCAAAAAAAGTTATATTAGAAAACAAAGGTGATTTCTTTGTTTACACAGTTCTTAGATTCTTGTGTTGTCTTCTCCTTGCCTGATTTTTAAGGCACTAATGCAGCATTTGGATGTGTGCATGTGTGGGTGCCTGTGTATGTTTGCTTTTTAACATATACAATTTCTGCTGCTTATCAGTACAGTGGAGAAACGAAACATTATCTTTAAATGATTTATTGAGAAATTTGCCATGGGTAAATTTTTTCTTTTTTTTGTAGTTGGTGATTTTATGGCTAGTGAAATAATGTTTTAAAATGAACATTAAACTGAAACAGTCTTGGGAACAGGCACAGAGTAGTGTTTAAGATCAATAATTCATTCACAGTAATACAACTGATAAGTAAACAAAATTGTCACTAATTTGTAGTGTTAGCATCTGTTCTGGAAGGAAAATGAACAGGTATACATTGGGTTTCAAAATCTGTCTTTAGCATTTATTAGTGTACACACTTTTAAATGTTCATATTCTCATTTGTAAGATGGTGCTGTGCTCTAACTCCAAGACTGTTATGAAGATTAAACAAAATATGAAAGGCTGGGGCTGGGGATATAACAAAGTGCCTGCCTGGCAAGCCCTAGATCCTGAGTTCGTTCCCTAGTACTGCAAAAAAAAAAAAAAGAAAGAAAGAAAGAAAGAAGGAAAGAAAAGAAGAAAAGAAAAAAGAAGAAAGGCTATGTTTGCTACTTGATAGATGATCAATAAGTGCTGGATTTTCTGTCTTTTCAGTGCTCTTTGTATTCAGTGCTGTGCCTACCTTTTACAGTTAAGGCCTGCCAGTTTAACTGTGATACCTCAGAATAACACATCAAAATCATGAGGGTTTTTTTCATCTTATTTATTTATTTTTTTAATGTATTTGATACAGGGTCTGATCCTTATGTTTTCAGCCTCCCCAGCACTGGGATTGCAGGCACATGCTACCACACTTTGTCTCAGTGGCTGGTTGAGTGGGCCCTGGGTTCTGAGGGGCCAGCATGCCATATGGTGCTGGAGATTGAATCCTGGTCCCCATACTTGACTAGGCAGGTCCTTAGTCCACTAAGTGCACCCTCCCTCCCTCCCTCTCTCTCTCTTTCTCTCTCTGTCTCATTACTGCCGGCTCAGCCTGCCCTGGGTTGGCATGGCATGTGGTGCCAGGGTTTGAATTGTGGTCCCTGCAGTTGCCTAAGCTCTCCTAAGCAGGCGCTTTAGACTGCTGAACCATCTCACCAGCCCCCCACTAAGCTTCTTGCCAGTCCTAAAATTTACTTTTATCATAGGTAGAGTCAATGGTAATTGGAACTATAAACATTATCATTTATAATGTTGAATACTCTTGCCATAATTTTGTATATTGTGTCATTCCTAGTATTGCATTGAATTACTAAAATTTTGCAGTTTGTAGGTAAATATATTAAAGCATGTATATGATTTGGGAATTAATCTAATTTGTTCAACAATATAAGGAATATTGGGTGTTCAGTCAGTGCCTAAATTCTATTCTTAATGTGCATTTTCAGCAGTGGAGGAATTTGTCCCTTTTTATCTTAAATTTCACCAAAAACAGTATATTTTCCTAGTGCCATTTCCTATAAGATTTGAATGAGTGGTAAATGCTATGTATAAATTGCTATATATTCATGTGAAGCTTTCAACCTTCACATTAGATTGCATTGCATCCGGATTGATTGATTGATTGATTGATTGATTTTGGTGGTACCAGGGATTGAACTCAGGTCGTTGTACTTACCAAGCAAGCACTTATTCCACTGAGCCATCTCCCCTGCCCAAGAATATTTTTTAAAGTTGGAAATATTCATATTTTTGTGCAGGATAGTTTATTAATTTGATTTTTTTTTCCATGGACGGCGAGGGCAGGGCTGGTGCAGCATGTGGTGCCGGGGATCGAACCGAGTTCTCTGAAGCCGCCCAAGCTTTCCCAAGCAGGCGCTTTAGACCACTGAGCCATCCTGCTGGGCCATAGTTTATTAATTTGAAATTGTTCATATTTTAAACTCCTGTGTTGCCGGGCGTGGTGGCTCACGCCTGTAATCCCAGCACTCGGGAGGCTGAGGCAGGAGGATCGATGCGAGTTCGAGACCAGCCTGGGCTACAAAAGTGAGCTCAAGGCCAGCCTGAACTGCATAGCGAGACCTTGTCTCAAAAAGTAAAAAAAAAAAAAAAAATAATAATAATAAAATAAACTCCTGTGTTAATACATATAGTTGATGAATTTTCAGGTCTACTTGAGGTTGTAGTATTGACTTAATTTCCACTCTATAATAAAATTCTAGTGTATTATAATTTTTTTTTAGAATTTACACACATGCAGGTAGTCTTCCTTGATAATATTCAAAATGGTAAGATACAGTTATTAAAAGTAATATTGTTAAAAATTTTAAATAACAGCTTTCTTGAGTTGTAATTTATATATCATAGAGTTTACCCTGTTAAAAGTATATATCATGTTTCCAACTTAGTTACTAGTGTTTCAGAAAAAGAATCATATACATGAAAATGTGGAGGCTATCATAAAATGTTAACATTTAGGAAATACAGGTAAAGAATCTAGACATTTTGTTGTACTGTTATAACTTGTGTCTAAATTTGAAATTATTTCAGAGTAAAGTATTTGTCAAATGAACAAAAAGGCGTATGATACAGTGGTTTTTAACATATTACTAGAGCTGTACAGACACCATTGTCTACTTCTGGTAAAATTTATTTTGTTTTTGTATTTTTTGTGTGCTTTTCTGTTTATTTATTTATTTATTTTTTTTTTCTTTCCTTTTCATTTGGTAGGCAAAAGTTGATGTCTATTTTTTTTTTTTTTTTGTACTGGAGATTGAACTCAGGACCTTGCACTGCAGGCACTTATACCACTGAACTATCTCCCTAGCCCAGTTGACCTATCTTCACACAAAAATTTGTTTATAGTTTTCAAGTGTTGAACTAAAAGACCAGGGTATGTGGTAAGTGGACAGATAAGAGATATAATTTAGGCACTTAAAATCAAAAGTCTTATTTGAAAAAATATGAAAGTGAAACTTCGCTATATATCTTTAGTTAAAACATTTGTGTGGAATATTTAATAAATTGCTAGTCATACGTCAAACTCTACTACTTAAAGCTTGAATTGTCCTTGTACCAGCATAACAAGGACATCATTATAATATGAGCTCTTTTTTTGATTCTTTCTCTCATACTACCCGTTGTTCGTTGTGTTGTATCTTCTCCTGAGGTAGAAGCTCTTTAGGGAACTCTTGATTTTTGTATACCTTGAAGCAATATAATCAGTGTTTATGACATTTTATTGAAGTTTTTTTTAAAGAAAATTGTTTATTTGGTATAGGTTTGTCTAATGCAGTTTAGACTTGTAGTGATCCTCCTGTCTCTGCCTCCCCAGCTTTGGGTTTACAGGTGTGCACCACCACCCCTGGTTTCTGGGGCCAGCATGGCATGAGGTGCTGGGGATCAAACCTGGTTCTTGCACTTGCCAGGCAGGCACTAAACCACAAAGTTTCTCCCCAGTATATAAGGTCTTACTAAAGTAAGTTTTTAACAATAAAATATTTTTCAGGATTGTTACTTTTGTTAGTGATGTATATTTCTCCTTTTCACTTAATTGGAATTTATACCCTCTTATTATATGGAGATATATTTGGCCAAAGTTAATCAAAACTTTCATTCACAATTTTAAAGAACTAAGAAGACTGGTTTGCTGCTGTTACACATTGTTTTTTAAACTAAATGTATTGAGAGTAAAAGTGTGACTCTGAGTAAACGCTAAAAAATTAAGTTGTAAATAAATAAATACAAGTGAATGTTTGTATGATTCACCTGATTCAAAATGATCCAAGGGGCAAGGGGAAATGAGACACCTCTTCATTCTTTAGATTATAGGAAAAATCTTTATAAAATGGATCTTTGTATCAATATTCTATTTTTACAAAGTATTATATAAAAGAGTGCTAATTAGCCTTAGGATTGTGCAAAATGTTTTCTCATATTGTTTTGCTTATATTCTATAGGAAAAGTAGCCATCAAAAAAGAAGATTTATGTAACCATAGTGGCAAAGAAACTTGGTTTTCACTACAACCTATTGACTCCAATTCAGAGGTTCAGGTAACTATTAAGACTTAAGTAATTTAGGAGATTGTCACACACAGAAAATGAATGAAAAACAAAGAAATTAGTCTAGTTTATGTGGTTGAACCTTATTTCAAATTTTTGTCGCACTTTTTTTTTTTTTTTTTTCATTTTAGCACTGCCTATTATATACCTTTAGGTAACAGAGCTGAAAAGAAATGGCTTTGCCATCCACATTCAAGAATAGTATGCATGTGAATTTGGGAAGGTTAGGAAAGATATTTTTCCCCTACTCTGCTATTCAAGTCACAGTAGTAGCAAAGTATTCATTTTTTTTGGTTTCGTCTATTTTTTTTAAAGAGGGAGGAAAAAATTTAAGGGAAAGATCATTTTATTAACTCTGACCTTGAATGTGTTTTTATTCTTTTTCATGAAGATACTTTATCCATTATAAGTTAGACACAGGAAGATGTTACTCATCAAACCATCCCTGAACCCACCACATAGACCCTTCATTCCCATACTCATCTTTCTTGTTCACTTCTCTTTATATTTGTAAGGATCTAGCTGCTCCTTTTAGTCTCTTCTTTCCTCTTGTCTAAATAGTAGACCTTCTATAGATTGTATATGTGGGTAAAGATATACATGTTTAGCTATATGGCTGCAGTTTCTATTTGTTTCTGAAAATTTTTAAATGGCTGTTTTCTATCTAAAGGGAATCTTTTTTATAGCCCTATTTATTTATAAAGTATGGTATGGATTGTGAAACCATTTCTTGAGAACAAAACTACAAGCACCATTCTTCCTCTCTTAAAAAAAGTTGTAATTGTCACTGTGACTCAAACAGAAGGTTAAGAAAAAAGTACCATATACACATCCACAGATAATTTGCACATAACGTGCCTGTGTCTTCATTTCCTCATAACCTCTCAAGCATTCTTTCATTAAATTCACAAAATGTTAAGTATTCATGAAGTGAAACCTCTTTTTAAATATAAAATATAACATATTTTCCCTGTTTTACACACTTTCCCAATTTGGCGTTCTTTTTATCTCACCATAATCATTTTCAAATCCTAGCTATACAATATTGTTAATGAACTAGGTAAGAAATAATGTGGAAGTAGAAAGGGCTTCAAGGAAAAGTTAGAAAACTTAGACCCTAGTCTG
This sequence comes from Myocastor coypus, assembly GCA_004027025.1. Classification (NCBI taxonomy): domain Eukaryota; kingdom Metazoa; phylum Chordata; class Mammalia; order Rodentia; family Myocastoridae; genus Myocastor; species Myocastor coypus. The sequence continues at coordinate 53,312 of PVJA010004392.1, read as the reverse complement.
ACATTTCATTTCTACAAAATGAGAGTAAAAGTTTTCATGTTTGGCTCATATGGTTGTAAGAATTAAATGGAACACACTTAAGAATACTAAAAATTGTTAATTGGTGTACAAATGTAATATATGTTTTCCCAGGGGTCAGAGTAGTCACTTTTAGCCTTATATGCCTTTACGAAAAGGCAAATGTGAAAGTTTTCCAATACTAGTTCTTCTTTGAAAAAAAAAGTTCTCTTTTGTTCACTTTTCATACAGGATTTAATACCTTTCCCATAGACAGTCCACCATGAAAAAATTGTTAATCTAATAGTTTTTAACAAAAAACAAGATAAGAAAAGGTCTGAAAACTTGTTTTAAAATCAAAGTATTTGGGGCTGGCCAATAGCCCAGTGGATTAAAGCACCTGCAAGCAGGCGCAGGGGCTTCATGTTCAATCCCCAGGCCTGTCATTGCTGGCCCTGCCCCAAGGGTGCACTGAGATGGCACTGAGACTGGGCGTGCTGGTGCATGCCTGTAATCCTAGCTTCTGGGAGGCTGTAAACAGGCGGATCATTATAGAGTCATATCTAGTAATGAGACTCTAAATACCCTGTAGACTCTTTCCTAAAAACACAAAAACTTATATATCTCAGTAAGAGTATTTCTCTTATGACTTGTGAGTTTGCTAAAGGATTTAAAGGGGGCTAGGGAGATAGCTCCGAGGCACAAGTGCCTGCTGGGCAAGTGCAAGGTCGTGAGTTTGAACCCTGGTCCCACCAAAAAAAATAAAAAGGATTTAAGAGTTATGGGGCTGAAAGTGAACTGTGATGATAAATGCTGTAAATATTAATGCATTTTTAAAAAATGTATTATAGTAAAAGGCACATTGCCATAGGTCTCTCAAAATACATCACTGTTGAACACACTTAGCCATCATCACTGGGTGCTTCCTGAAACAGTTGTGGAAGTCCTTTCATGTCTTTAGTTATGTGTTGTGGTTTTCTCAATGTCCTGATTTTGATTCAAAATATTTATATTTTATGGTCACTTAAAAAAATGTTTTAAAACTTTATATTATGACCAGCTCTGGGGGTGGAGCTGCACAGCATGTGGTGCTGGGGATCAAACTTGGTCTCTGCAGATGCCTAAGTTTGCCTAAGCAAGCGCTTTAGACCACTGAGCTATCTCGCTGTGGCCTTCATGGTCATTTTGATTCTGGGGATAGCCAGATTTCACAGGGCCAGATCTGGTAAGGTAAATGAGATGGCACTGACATTTTTATGAGCTTGCCTTTCCATTGGATGAACTTGGCAGCAGTATTCACTATTTTTTTATCATGCTTTACAAAAGAAGACTTCAGAACTGCTTCATAAAGTCATAGGGATGATAGGATAAGTGCATTCAAAGTGAGCAGAAATATTTCAAGAGGAAATAATAAATAGCATTGTCTTTTACTACAATACATTTTTTAAAAATTTAAACATTTTGTGTATATTGTGATCACCCCTTGAAGAAACCTATATAAGATGTTTTTATATATAATTCGTGGAGATAGTTCTAGAGATTGAGACACAAAGTTTTATGTGATATATATAAAACTCATCTCTGGAATAAGGGATACATTTTTTGAGGTAATTAACATAGTAGTATTGGAATATTGTGGTTTTATCCCAACTTTGATCTGATATACTAATTCTGTAAATTTAGATAAGGGAAAAGTAGACCATGACATAATAATGCACATCCTGTTTTTTAAGTTCTTGTTCATCTGCGGATATTTTATGAAATTTTCATAAAGAAATAATACCAATTGATACAGGTAATAGGGAAAAGCTGTAAAACAGATGGATCTCAATCTAGTACAAGTAGTAGTTACTTTAGTAACTATATCAATATGTATCAAGCACAATATGAAGTGATTAATGTATGTTATTTTACTTAATCTTCATGATAGCATAATGAGGAAGGTAACATTACCTCCATTTTAGAGATTAGGTAAATGGAATTCACAGAGGTTAAAAATGTCTTCTCTAGAGTCATGGAACTACTAAGTGGCAGAGGTGGACGTTTGGGCAGAGATCTGTCTTATTCTAAGTCGCTTTAACTGAAATGCCTTACTACTTTTCATCACTCTTCTGTTATAAAAAGCCTTCTGCAGGGCCCGGCAGGATGGCTCCGTGGTCTGAAGCGCCTGCTTAGGAAAGCTTAGGCAGCTGCAGGGACGGGGTTCAATCCCTGGCACCACATGCTGTGCCAGCCTGGCCCTCAGGGCAGATTGAGGCCATAAAAATAAATAAATAAACAAAAGTTCTGAAACAAGAAAAAAAAAATAAAAAATTCTTTTAAAAAAAAGCCTTCTGCAGATTTGGAGGATTACTTAAGTACATTAAAAGATACATATAAGGAACAGAAGTCTATTCAAAAGGGAGGAAGCTTCATAAGTTCCTAGAGGGCTCCTTAGAATGTAATTGGGAACTTCTCTGTGCTAATGTGAGCAAAGAAGTTACCAGATGTTTGCGGAGAAGCTGCATGGATAGTGGAGGTTAAGGTTCTGATGACAAAAATTCACATAAATTAAAATTATTTTTGAAGGTAATTTCCCATAAAAGATATTAAAGTAGTTTTGGCTAACCAACACATGAAGGGTTTGTTTATGTTTGGGGCCATGGTGAATAAAAAATAAATATTACATCATCAAACTTTTAGAGCTGCATTCAGTACAGTCATAGATACTGCAGGAGGCATGTGAGATCTAAGACCCATTGATTCATTTCATATATGCTCAATGTGCTTGTTGAGTACAGGTGTTCACTATTTAGTGTTTTCTTTTCTTTGCCTTTCATTTTGCTAAGTGAATAACGTTTTCTTTATCTTTCTCATCTTAATATCAATTCACTTGGAAAATTAAAGGGAAAGAACTCTTATTTTTTGTATGTCTCATGAGACTACATGTCTTTTCCTTGGCTCTGTGACTCAACTCAGTGTAGCTTTAAAAAAAAAGCTACACTTGGGGCTGGGGAGATAGCTCCGAGGCACAAGTGCCTGCTGGGCAAGTGCAAGGTCGTGAGTTCAAACCCTGGTCCCACAAAATAAATAAATAGATAGATAGATAGATAGATAGATAGATAGATAGATAGATAGATAGATAAATAAAATTAAAATTAAAATTAAAATTAAAAAAAGCTACACTGACTGGCCTTTGTGTGACCATACAAACTCCTTACTATCTAAAACCTGACTCAAAATTTAGAGAATGTGATTGAACTTGGGTCAGTTGTCCACTGAAATTAATTTGATATACTTTGAGGAAAAGTCTGTATATAGCACTTTACACTTGCAGTTTTATGTATACATCTTTCTTAAGAAAGGGCTTGGGTGGAAAAAATGATTGGTGTATCTACCTAAGAGGAGGGAGAGGCTTTCTTAACTTTACCATCAGTTGGCACTTGTACCCAAAATAGTTACTAAACTATTGTTGCCTGAGGATCACTTGTGAAATGAGAGCCCCAGTATGAAAGATTTCTTTTGGCTTTGAGTTTTAGGAAAATAACATGCAGAAATGTAACTTAGCCCTAAATGTAAGATCCCAAAAATGATAAGATGGGTTTATACCAAAACAGTTGAAAAATTAAGAACTTAACTTCTTATTCAGGTGCTTTATTGTTGTTATTAGCTAACAATTATTTCAGTTTTCTTTTGAAAAGTTGAAGATAATAATAGTAATCATTTCTGAGTAATTTTTCTACCTGAAACTTTTCCGTGGCTTAATTATACCTTTTGCAATTTTTCCTTCCTTTGCTTGAGCCATTCTCTTCTCAGCCACTTGAATCTGCTGTAAGACAGAGGGAAAGTACAAATGGCTCCATTGCTTGTGACATTGTGTCACAAAGCCTAAGGGACATTTTTCAGTCCTTCTGTTTTGTTTGTTTGTTTGTTTTTCAGTATCAGGGACCAAACTCCAAGGCAGGCGCTTATGCCACTGGGCTATTTTCCTGGTCCTCAGTGCTTCTCTTAACCTCTTAACAGATTTTGATTTGAGGTGAACACTTCTTCTGTTTTGGAGCATTCTTTAGTTTCTGGTCCTGGCTGCCACTCTGCTCCGTGGTTTTTGCCACATAGGTGATGTTAGTAGAGACCGTGGCTCCTATATGTTCTCTTTTGGCTTCAGTAATTAGGGCTATACTGTTAGTTATTAGGTCCTGAAACTCAGAAAAACTTTCAAATATTTTTCTTTATTTCTGTGGTAAGGAACATGCTTTGCATAGACTGATTAAACCAGATCTCCCATGTGAAAATGTTGCTTTCACTAGTTAAGGGCGTTTGTCTAATCCAACTTGTTCAAGCAGTAAATCCAGATGTAATGTCAGTCGTGTCCTTTTAATGCAATTACTTAGTCTTAGCCAACAAGTTTTATCTTGAATATCTGGATCATACCTAAGTTGCTGATTGTTTTACAGCTTTTTAAATATGGGCTCTGCTTTACCTATTTAAGCAATCTTTAAAAAGAAATACAGAGATTATAGCTAATAATTCTGTCATTTCTTAAATGCCCAAGTAAGAGACATAGTGAATATAAAATTATAATCCATTATGTCAGGTTTTTTGGTTTTTTTTTTGTTTGTTTGTTTTTTGTCTTTGAGCAAGGTTTCACTATGCAGTTCAGGCTGGCCTTGAACTCACAGTGATCCACCTGCCTTGGCTTCTCAAGAGTAGAGATTACAGGTATGCACCCCTATGCCTGGATGACAGGTCAATTTTTTAAAAAGAAAATTTCATTTATAAATATACATTTGTAGCCAAGTTCTGTGGCACATGCCTACTTGGAGACTGAGGCAATAGGCTCACAAATTTGAGGCCAGTCTGAACAACTTACACACTGTCTCAAAATGAAAAAGAGCTAGGGATGCAGTTTGGTGTGAAGGCCCAGTACTGCTAAAAGAAAAAAAGAAGAAGGAGAAGAAATAAAACAGAGGAAAGAGATTGTAAATCGTATTAAATTCTTCAAAGAGAAAAACACATTTCTCCATATTGAATTACCATTAATACAGATACTAAGTAAAACCTTTGTTTTTCATTTGACAGGCTGTTGTTATACCCAAAATATTTTCTAGAGATATTTTCTATTTATAAAAACATTTGTCAGCTGGACATGGTGGCATACATTTGTAATCTCAGCTGCTTGGGAGGCTGGGGCAGGAGGATCACTTGAGCCAATGAGTTCAAGATTAATGTGGGCAGAATAATAAGACCCCATCTTTAAAAAAAAAATTGTGTCAGAAATATGTTAAAAATTTTTGACCATGAATTATTTTAACAGTTGAAACATGATAATTCTTTATGTGGAAAAGGTTAATACATAATATTTTATAATTTTAGAAATGTTTAGATTCTAAGTTCTTGTGCTGAATTTTGCTCAAATGCTTCTGTTCATCTGAGTTTCTCATGTTGCAAAAATTTACATGTATTTTTTATATAATACCAAGAATGCACATAATGTAAAATCTATTTATTTACTTATATATACATATGTACTAGAAATCAAACTCAGGATCTTGCACTGGCCAGGCAGGTGCTTTGCTACTGAGCTATATCCCTGGCTTCATAATGTAAAGTTTAAATAACCACAGATATTTCTGTATTCTTCTCTGTACCCCTATAATGCAGATCGGTCCCAGAATTTCCTGCATACTAGGCAGGTACTGTACTACTGAGCAACTTTCCTAGCTTTTCATTTTATTTTGAGACAGGGTCTCATAAGGTTGTCCATGTTGGCCTAAACTTGCCTTGTGATCTTCCTGCCTCAGCCTCCCAAATAGGTGGAATCACAAGTGTATGTCATAATACCTGGTTGTTCCTGAAATATTTATGAAGTTAATTGAAATAAAATCAGCATACATATATATTAAACTTTTAGATAATATCAGTAGTGTGTGTTCCCCAAAATGTTCCTTAATACAAACCTAACATAATATATTTGTATATCAGTCTCACATAGTGCTATGGAATTCACATAAAAAAATACCTTTTAAGAATTTGCCTATCAGGTTTGGTGACACCTGGAATCCCACCTCTCAGGAGGCTAAGGCAGGAAGATTGTTGTGAGTTGGAGGCCAGCTTGGGCTACAAAGTGAGTTAAAGGCAAGCATGAACTGCATAGTGAAACCTTGTCACAAAAAAAGAAAATAATTTGGCTTACAATATCTTAAATTAAGTGTACAACACTGCCAGGTAACATCTGATCTCTATATATCATATATAGCTCATATATATGACATATATATGAGGCTTACTGTTGACATTTTTTTAGGAGATTGAATGATAAGAAAACAGTTGTGTACCAAATCATATCACATGTTTATCATCAAACATACTGTAGTTCCATGTCAGTTGCCTTGGCTCATGATGTCTGTTTTCTATAGTTCTAGGATTTTTTTTTAATCCTCTGTTTTCAGCAGTATTATTATACTGTGCCTAGGTATTATATTCTTTATTTTCTATTTACATGTTCCTAGAAGTTCTTGACTCTGTGGCTTGATATCTTTTATCAGTTTGGGGAAATTCCAAACAATTATCTCTTCATTTACTTTTTTTCTACCTTAAGCTTTGTCCATTGGGATTCCAATGATATGAATAATAGACTGTTTCACCGTGTCTCATGTGCCTGTTGTGTTCTTCTTGCTCATGGTGACTGTTTCTGACTGACCTGTCTTTCATTTTCCTGATCTTCTTTTATGCTGAATCTGAATACATCTTTATCATTTCTTTTTTCACTTAGTTCTAAATTCTCATTTGCTTTTTTTTTTTGGCCTTTTTTTGAGACAGGGTCTTGGTATGCAGTTGAGGCTGGCTTTGAGCTCACTTTTGTAGCTCAGGCTGGTCTCGAACTTGCACCAATCCTCCTGCCTCAGCCTCCCGGGTGCTGGGATTACAAGCATGAGCCACCAGCTTATTTTTATGGTTCTCCATTATCTGCTATTTTTTAATCTTGTGTTATACTTTTTAAAATGTTAGTAAACTCTCACTTAACCCTTTGCAAATCTGCTTGTGTCTTTTTCTCTCCCTTTTTTTAGTGGTTTTTGACCTCATCTTCTGACATCCTTTTTTTTTTTTTGGGTGTGTGTGTGTGTGTGTATTTTAAGAAAGGGTCTACAGGGTATTCAGGGTCTCAAGATCAGACTTATAGTGATCCACCTGTTTACAGCCTCCCAAGATCTGGGATTACAGTCACATGCCACCACCCCTAGTCTCCATTGCTGTTACAAGTTGTCCTGGGGGTGGAGCCAGCACTGCAGGCCCAGGGATGAAACCCCTGGGCACTTATTTGCAGACGCTTTAATCAACTGAGTTATTCGACCAGCCTTTTCTGACATCTTTAATAGTGCACCCTTTTCCCTCCCTCCTCCCTCCCTCTCTCTCTCTCTCTCTCTCTCTCTCTCTCTCTCTCTCTCCCCCCCCCCCTCCTTTCTCAAATCCAGAAAGGGTATTTGATACCCCATATCAGATTCTGTTTTCTTTTCATCCATCATCAGAACTGTATCATACAGTTTACTTAGCCACTATCCTGGCTTCAAAGGAGGCTACAAAATGTTACACTTTGCTAAACTCAAAATTTTTCCCCCTTTTTAAAGGGAGAAAAAAGGACTTTTTTTTTTTTTTTTTTTTTAAAAGAAGGACTTCTTTTGCTACAATTCACATCTATAAAATGATGACAGATATAAAGAGAACAGAAATTCTTTGTGAAAATAAGAATAATAAATTTTTCTAAAATGTTCACAAGTTTGCTTTTGGGACACTAAAAAACAACTCCAAGTGATTTTAAACTTTCATTCGGTTTTCTTTTCTAAAAGCAATATAGTACAACAGTTGTCAACACTGAAAATGATAGAACCTTTGATAGTAAAGCTTTGAAATTCTAAAGCAAAAGAGAAATCTCAAATTCTGCCAACCAAACATAACTTCATTATTTGGGTAGATTATCTTCTCCCCTCCCCCCAGTGTATTTAATACAGGGTCTACAGGGTCTCACTGCACAGATGGGACTCATAGTGATGCTCCTGTTTTAAGCCTCCCAAGTACTGGGATTACAGGCATATGACACCATGTCTAGACTCAGTTGACATCTCAGCATGCCCCAGGGGTGATGCTGGCATGGTAGGGGATCAAACTCTGGCCACTGAGCCTGCCTGAGTAGGCACTTTGGTCAGCTGAGCTATCTGGCTGGTCTTAAACTGTGTATATGTGTATTTTGTTTTACAGATTGACATTACACATACTGTTTTGTAACTTGTTTATTTACTAAGTATCTTCTATTTTAAAATGTACAATAATTTAGACATTATAATTTCTTTAACTCACAAGCTGTGTAATTTTAGTGTCCCACCCTAATAGCATATGTTTTGTGTATGTCTGTTTTGTCCCCACTCTTTTCTTGGCCAAGTTAATACACATTTATGTTACTACTGACTTCCTACCAAAGGAATGTTTTGCGTGGGAGTAATGGACATATTAGATAGGCTCTGACTTAATGATTCCTGGTAGAGTACCATTGGACATCTTTGTTGCCCTGAGACTGGTAGCACTATGACTTTAGTTGTGAATAAAGTGACAATACTTTTTTCTTTTGTACTCTGTATAATGAGTTTTATTGTTTTAGAAATAGATCCTAGACATTTCCTGAAAGACAGTTGAGTGCTTTGTTAGCATAAAATTTCTACTACAGAATGTAAAATAGTAAAACTGCTTTGAGATGCAAATGTTTGTTCAGTTGGCTAAGTTCCCCTGTTAGCCAGGTAATACATACATGATGGAGTGACAGAAAACCTGACTTAAAATTATAGTTGAGTAATTTTACAAATTACTACATGTCATGAACCTTCAAAGTCACATTAGAACTGTAGAGTTTGTGAATATTAAGTGTAAGAATAACAAAAGGCCTATTTTATAAATTATGTATAATTTTAAGAATATTTATGCCTAGATTTTTAACATAAAATTTACATAATTTAATTTCAGCTCCACCTAGTTGCAAATTTTACTACCATGGATAAATTTAACTTTCACATACAGACTTCTGTATTAAGATCCATCAGTATTTATTGCTCATCCTGAACTTTGTAGCAGGTGGACCTTAGCCTCATTCTTCTATGACAAGCTCTGATATAGTGAGGATGATTCAGGTTAGAATTTCTAAGTGGCTGATGATATTGTTTTAAAGAGGAATCATGACTAAATAATAAACTTTGCTGCCTCTGATGAAATCACTCACACATCTGTTCCTGACCTCAAACCCTTGAAGTTTCCACTTGGCATTGTAGGAATTAGTCTTGTCAACTGGGTGGAGGTAATCTATCATGAATTTTTTTTTAATTTTTAAAAACCACATTTAATATAATTACATATTGCAGCAGTGGAGACCAAGAAACCAAGAAAGTCAAGAGGTGAACATTTAAACCTTTGACTGAGATGATGAAGCAGAACATATGACAAGCCTTGAGGAAAATGACATTTATCCCTTGGGAAGTGTTTACTGATCCTTTCAATCATGAATTTTTAACCAGTTTAGAATTGTTCACCAGTAAATAGGAAGAGATGGCAAAGCCTAGATTACATTGTTCCTAAACCTTTGTTTCTTGAGAAATGGACAACATGAATTACTTTAAACTTTTTCTTTTTAAAATCTATTAATGGCAGTTTAACAAAGTACTTCTTTATTTTATTGTCATCTTTCCACTAGCACTCCCAGCCACATATTGTCATTTTTGTCTATCATCTTCCCATACTAGATTATATGCTTTTGATAAGTAGAGACTTTGACTTACATATCTGTAGGTTTCTACCAACTCCTCAGTGCCTCTTTAAAGCATATTAAATAGGACATACATTTTGATTAGCTGAGCTGAGCAAATAGCTCAGTGGTATAAGCACCTGCTTAACAAGTGCAAGGCCCCCAGTTTGATCCCCAGTACTGCATGCCATGATGGCCATGGTGACACACTCCTGTAGTCCCTGCTGGGGAGGCTGA
>PVJA010004392.1:0-43218 GCA_004027025.1 Myocastor coypus | reverse complement strand
TAAATTTTATTTAAAACTCCTTAAACGTAAGTGTTAATCTTTGCTTTTAATCTATAATGGAGATGCATACGTTTTTTTGAGCCAAAGGTAAAATTCTTCAATTTAAATACCACACTGGATACAGGAATTTGACTGTTTTCTGGTGTTTCACACCTTTGATCTAACTATTATTGATCATTCAACAAGGACTTAATTATGAGGAAAGCCATGCGCAAGTGGCCAGTGAGTAATTAAATATGGTACCATTTATATTTTCTCAGCAAAATAGACTATTCAGTCTGTAATTTGTTGCTGTTACAGGGTAAAGTTCACCTCGAATTAAAACTGAATGAACTGATAACAGAGAATGGAACTGTGTGCCAGCAACTTGTTGTACAGTAAGTATATTTCTTTTAAGTCTCCATTTTATATTCTTAAACCAACTCCTTATTTTAAATACTTTGGAAACTTACTCCAGAAATGAAACTCTGGGCTGGAAATGTAGCTCTGTAATAGAATTTTTGCCTGTCATGTGTGTGTGTGAGGCTCTGGATTCCATTTCTATTCTAATTCCATCTCACATGTATGCTAATCTTCAGATTTCTGGAGGTCTGCTGTTTAAACCCAGTACTTCCTCTTCCCTCCATCTCTTTACTTTGGGTTGTCAATTAATGAACATAACTTTCATCTTGGATACGTCTTTATTTCAGTTGAAAACTGTGTATCTTCTTAGATTTTGCAGTATTTATGCTTCGAAGTATTTTATTTATAGCCCTCTCTATTGAGGCTATGTTCTTCTATTATACCTACATACCTCAAGGCAAGAATGAACATTATTATAATCTCTTACTGTTGCTCTAGATTCATTCTCCTAATTCGAAAAGATCCCAGCTCTTTTGAGGCAGTTTCTCTGTATATTATAATATACATATCTAATGCTACATATAATATTTTTATGAAAACTTTATAAGAAGTTTTATATATATATAATACTTTGTCCTTAATGTATATTATGAAAGAGTAAAGATGTTCTTTTTTAGCTGGGCGTGGTGGTGCACGCCTGTAATCCCAGCACTCGGGAGGCTGAGGCAGGAGGATCAGTGTGAGTTTGAGACCAGCCTGGGCTATAAAAGTGAGCTCAAGGCCAGCCTGAACTGCATAGCAAGACCCTGTCTCAAAAAAGACAAAAAAAAAAAGATATTCTTTTTTAAGAGAGTACAAATTAGAATTAAAACAAAAAAAATTATAAGTGATACAGAATTTCATTTAACACAGTAATATGAATTTCAAGGACCAGTCATATAGCTCAGCAGACTAAGGTGCCTGCTTAGGCAGAACACAGCAGCCAGGGTTCAATCCCTTGCCATGCCAATCCACCCGAGGGGTGTGCTAAGACATTGAATAAGATTGGGTGTGGTGGCACATGCTTGTAATCACAGCACTTGGGAGGCTGGATTTATAGGTGTGCGCCACCATACCCAGTCTTATTCACCATCTCAGCTCACCCCTGAGGCAAAGCCAGTATAGTATACCAGCAATCAAACCCCCAGTCTCTGTACTCTGCCAAAGCAGGTACTTGAATCCACTGAGCTATCTGGCTGGCCCAGCAGCTTATTTTTAAAGTTCACAATTTTTGAGATATTTTAAAATAGGAAGTTGTAATATACTACATTGAGATATTATGAATTTTCAATCAACTTCCTTCAATAGTTACATGACTACAGCACAAAATCAAAACCAAGAAATTTACCTTGGTGCACTATTTGTATATAGTTATATATCACATTACTACATATGTGGATTTATCTAATGACTACTACAATTAGTACACAGAATTACTGTTACAGTAAAGGTATCCCACCTGCTCCCTCTGTGTAGTCGTACTCCTCTCCCCTTAACTTGTGGAAAACTAGTTTGTCCTTGTATCTAGGACTGTGCCATTTCAAGAATGCTGTGCTGTATAAGTGGAATCTTAAAATATGTGACCTTTTCAGATTTCTTTATATTTTGTGTAGTTTCTTGCACATGGTATAGTTGAGTCACTCATCTCTGTCTTCTATTTGGTGACATTTTACATTTACTTTTTTTTTTTTTTCTTGTTTCACAACCTTTGTTTGTTTATTCATTCATTTTTATGACCGGCTCAGCCCACCCCAAGGGCAGGGCTTGTGCAGCATGTGGTGCCGGGGATTGGACCGTGGTCCCTGAAGCCGCCCAAGCTTTCCCAAGCAGGCGCTTTAGACCAATGAGCCATCCTGCCGGGCCCTACATTTACTTTTAATATAATTATTGAGATATGAAGTCTGAATCTGCCATTTTGTTATTTTCTGTGTGTTCCCTGTTTTTTCTTTTTTTTATTGGTACTAGGAATCAAACTCAAGACCTTGCATTTGTCAAACAGGTGCTTGTACCACTGAGCTATATCCCCAGCCCTACCCTGTTTTCTTTTTCCAGATTATTTGAGCATTTTTTTTTAGCAAATTCTATCTATAGTATATGTAGTGAGCAGTATATAGTATACCTCTCTTTCTTTTTTAATATGTTTGGTACAGGGCCTCACTACGCAGCTTCAAATCATAGTGATCCTCCTGTTTTCAGCCTTTCCACACCTGTATGTGTGCCATCATACCTGGACTCAGTGCTGACTCATTGTACCCAGGGGAGGGGTTGGTGTGGCATGCAGTGCTGGGGATTGAGCCCTGGTCCATGTGCTTGCCTAAGCAGGTGCTTAGTCTGCTGAGCTATCTCACTAGCCCTTAGTGTATCTCTCTGCGTGGACATTTTTTAGTAGTTGCTTTAGGTATGAATTATTTTTATTGATATATCTTTGCCATGTATGGTTTATCTTGGAGAATGAATATAAATGTATATTTACTGTTACTTGATCATACTTCCTCTTTTTCCCTCTCCGACCTACCCATTTCCATTTTCCCCAAGTCCTCTTCCATCTCTAAAAGATCTGTCTTCATGTTTCCTGTCATCTCTTATTTTACTCTACATTTATATTTTGGGTTTTTATATAAGAGAAACCATGAGATATATATCATTCTTTGTCCAGTTTGTTTCCCACAGTATTGTGGTCTCAAATGACTCAAATTTATCCTGATTTATGACTGAATAGTATTTCATTGTATATATGTGTTACATTTTCTTTAGTCATCTGTTGATGGGCATATAGGCTGCTTTTATAATTAAACTATTGTGAATTGTGCTGCTATAAACATGGGTGTGCATGTATCACTGTAATATAATAACCTCAACTCTTTTGGGGAGATACCCAGAAGAGAGAGAGCAGGATAAGTACAATCTTTAGTTTCTTAAGGAATCTGTTAAGATTTCTACCAACAGTATAAAAGTGTTTTTCCCCCCTAAAACCTTGTCAGCCTTTGTTCTTTTTGAGTCCTTCATGATATCCATTGTTACTGGCAAATATCCCTTGTGTTGATTCTTTGTAGTTTTCTTGTGTATCACAAAAGTCCTGTCTCTTTATGAACTGTATCATGATCAATGTAGCTTCTTCCCAGGGATCCAAGGATGGCTTAACACATGCAAATCAACAAAATATTCCAAATAAAAAGTAAAGGCAAAAATTCCGAGATCTCAATAAATGCAGAATAAGTCTCTGAAAAATCAAGTATTTATTTGTGGCAAAAACGTTGACCAAAGTAGGTATTAGAGGACATTACCAGCTTTGCAAATTGGCAATAACATAGCCAAAACAGTTTGTCTGAGGTGTGTATCAGAAAATCCTTCTGTATGCCTATGTCCTTCAGGAGTTTTATGTATCTTGTCTTCTAGCAGATTCAGTGATTCTGTTTTTATATCTAAGTCTCTTAAATATTTTGTTATGATTTTAGTGCAGGGTAAGAAATGTTCTGCATGTAGTTTTCCCCACATCATTTGTTTAAAAGTCTGTGTTTTCTCTATATATGTTTTTTGGCCCCTTTGTCAAAAACCAGATGACTGAAGGTACATGAAGTTGTTCCTTTATCTTCAGTTCTATTCAAGTGGTCAACATACCTGTTTTTGTACCAACACTGTTCTATACTTACTACTATAGCTTTTGAAATATAACTTGAAATCTAGAATTATAATGTCTTCTGTTTTGCCCTTTTCGCTTGGGATTGCTTTGGTTATTTTAATTTTCTTCTGGTTCCATATGAATTTTAGAATTGTTTTTCTAGTTCTGTAAAAAATGCTATCAGTATTTTTAGTGAAATTTCTTCTAAATCTACATTTTTTTTCTGCGTATCTTTTTTTTTTCTTTTTGAGACAGGGTCTCACCATGCAGTTTAGGCTAGTCTTGAGCTCACTTTGTAGTCCAGGCTGGTCTTGAACTTGTAATGATCCTCTTGCTTCATCCTTATGAGTGGTGGAATTACAGGCATGTGCTAGCATCCCTGGCTGAGTATCATTTTTGACAGTACAATTATTTTGACAATGTAAGTTTTGCCTATCTATGATCAGGGGATGTACTTCCATTTTCTAATGTGCTCTTCAGTATGATTTTACAGCTTTCATTATACAAGTCTTTCACTTCATTGTTTAGGTTAATTTAACTTTTTTTGAAACTAATGGGATTATTAGCTTCAAAAAAGTTAAATTAACCTAAACAATGACCAAACAATGGGATTATTTTCCTGATTTCTTTCTTGGTAGGTTCATTGTTGTTATACAAGAATGCTACTGATTTTTATATGTTGATTTTGTATCCTGCTACTCTGCAGTTTATTCGAAGAGTCTTCTGGTGAAGTTTTCTTAAATCTTCTATTTAAGAATTATGTCATCTCTAAATAAGGGTAATTTGACATCCTCCTTTTACATTCAAATCCCTTGTTTTTTCTTTCTCTTGTCTTATTGCTCTGGTTAAAGTTTTTAAGTATTTTATTGAACAGGTGTGGAGTGAGTGGACATTCTTTGTCTTGTTCCTGATTTTAGAGAGAATGCTTTCAGCTTTACCCTTTTTGAGATTTTTAGTAGTGGATTTGCTATAATGGTTTTTTGTTTGTTTGTTTTTTATCAATATAAGGTCATTTAGCTATGATCACACCTCAGACAAACTGTTTTGGCTATGTTATTGCCAATTTGCAAAGCTGGTAATGTCCTCTAATACCTACTTTGGTCAATGTTTTTGCCACAGATAAATACTTGATTTGTCAGAGACTTATTCTGCATTTATTGAGATCTCGGAATTTTTGCCTTTACTTTTTATTTGGAATATTTTGTTGATTTGCATGTGTTAAGCCATCCTTTGATCCCTGGGAAGAAGCTAAGTTGGTCATGATACAGTTCATAAAGAGACAGGACTTTTGTGATACTATTTTTATGTCTGGAATAGAGGAGGGGGATTTTGAGAGATTATTCACAGGAATAGGGAAAGGAAGAGAAGAACAGTAAATTGGAAATTGGGGAAGCTAGCAGAAGGTCACAACCAGTAAATCCTTTTATACCTGGTATTATGTTTTTGAAACAACACATAATGGAACGTAACAAAAAATTTTTCTCTTTGAATTCTTGTTCCTTGAATTTCTATAGGTCACACATAAATTTCATGCAGAAATTTTAAAAATTGCAACCTTTGGCATAAGTGCATTAACTTGCTAGTAGGGAGCTTGTGTCTGAATCCTCTCTAAGTCAGTTTCTTATCATTGGGACAAAATATCCTACACCCACAGGTTAAAAGACAGATTTATTTTGGCTCACATTTTCGATCTATAGTCAGCTGACTCCAAGGCACAAACCCATGTTAGAAGGATCAGGTGGAGGAAAGCTGGTCTTATCATAGTGGCTAAGAAGCAGAAGAGCAAGGGAGGATCCAGGGAGGGAACTCTCTTCCCAGTATGTCTGCAGTGATCCACATCTTCCCTGGCCAGGTCCTACCTTGTAACTGCAGTTAGCCATGGATTTAGCAATGAATTAATTCCCATGATCCAATCACCTTCTAAAAACATAGCTTCTAAACACATGAGTCTTTAGAGGGACATTTCAGATTCAAACCTTAACTTTTGCATACAGTTTTTGGTGAAGGTTAACTTTACATGACCATAAAAGACACTATCTAAACTAAATCATCAATTAATTTATTTTCCATTTTGTCTATATGAATACCTTGTTTGTAATCAAATGAGAGGAGAAAGAAAAAAAAAAAAAAACACAAAGGACATAATGGAGTCTTCACATTCCTATTTATACTGAAATGTAAATTTCACCAGTATGTTCTCCCTTAGTTCAGAAATGGCAAGACTTTGTCTTAAAGCAGTTGTGAAGGTGTGTCTTAGTTACTTTTTACTCATGGCTGGGACAAATACCTGAACTCAAAATGAAGGATGAAAGGTTTATTTAGCTCACAGTTTTCGGAGGTTTCAGTTCCTACTCTGCTGACTCCAAGGCAAATGACACAGTTCTTGGCTTCTTTCTTCCAAAGAAAGAAAGCTTCTTTCTTCCAAATTCTGCACTGGCACACCACTGTGAAGATTGAAGCTCCTCCAAAGTGACCAGGCTGTGAAGATCAAGCTCCTCCAAAGAACAGGGCTTCTCCAAGGAAGCAAGCAGGGCAAGGCCAAGCCATAACACAAATCATCTGCAGTCCAACAACCAATGCTGTCCTTCCCAGCAGAAACCTGACCAGCCTGATCTTTATTGCCAGGCTTCCTATCAGCGTTCTGGTCTGAGCTCTGATCAGAACCTCCCAAACAGAACAGCTGAAGCTGTTCCAGCATTTCACTTTTAGACAACATCTCTGAACCTTTCCTGTCTCTTCCCATAAGCCATTCCCCAAAGCTCGTAACCCTTTGTCAGGTATAGCCACAGCAACAGCCCCACTCCTGGTACCAAATTCTGCCTCAGTTACTTTTTACTTGTTGCTGGGACAAACACCTGACACTCAAAATGAAGAAAGGAAAAGTTTATTTAGCTCACAGTTTGTGGAGGTTTCAGTTCATACTCCACTGGCTCCAAAGCAAATAACACAGTTCTTGGCGACAGAAAACAATGAAAAGCAGAGGAGGAGCAGCAGCTGTGGTATCCATCAAGCCTCTGTCCTCCAAATTCTGTGCCCACGCTCCACTGAAGCCTGTGCCCAGAGCTCCTCTGAAGTAGTGTGGCTGTGAAGATCAAGCTCCTCCAAAGACCAGGACTTCTTCAAGGAAGCAGGGCAGGACTGCCAAGGAAGCAGGCAAGGCCCACTGGGTAGGGCAGGGCTACACAAAGTCTTCCTCAACTCCTTTTTATATACTTTGTGTGCTGAGTCACTCTAGGGTGGCCCATCTGGCCCTATAGTGGAACCAGTCACATCCCAGGGTAAGCCCTCCACATCCTGTAGGATGGGACCCCACAGCCTGGAATCAGCAGAGCCCATCCAACCAATTTTCTTCAGGTTGATAGAATGTATCAACTACCACAGAAGGCTAGACTCCTATCCTTTATGGTTGTGGCTAGGAGATTTGTGCTTGAACTGGTTTTATTCCTTCATTTGTTCTCTTAAGAGCTGAGTTAGTAGGGATTCAGGCTGGCCCGTGAGCCTACTTCTTGTTTTCTCTGCAGACAGGGCGCTGTTAAATTTCACATGTGCCCCTATGGGCCTGACTAGCCTGAAGTTTTTGTTTCTATCATATTATAATAAGTTGTATCAGAGGCTTCCCACTCGTTCAGACTTCTTTGACTCTGAGGAAGCTTGTGTTTGAGTCCTCCTCTCCTAGGTAGGTTTTTAGGTGACTGGATCATGGGAATGAATTCGCTGATGAATCCATGGCTAACTGTACAGTGAGGAGGTGGGACGAGGGAAGAGGTGGGTCACTGGAAGTGTGAGGGAAGAGTGCCTTGTTTTTGCTGGAGAGGGCACAACAGAACTTGTCAAGAATCCTGTCTTCTGCTGATTTTTAGAGGGGCTTCCTCTATGTCTGTGTCCTTCCCTCTATGGTAATTGTACAGCTATTTACATCTGCTCTTTCTGTGCTTCTCCAAGTGAGTTTTCTATGTAATACCCTCTGATTTTTTGTGCTCCTTCCCAGCATTCTGTCCACCTGCACATCCCTCTCAAGTAGTTCCTCTCCAGCCTACAGATCCAGGGATGTTTAGGGTGTCTGGAGCAGAGTCTTTCTCTGTGCAGTTCAGTTGTTTGGGAGTCAATTTGGGAAGGACCTCGCACAGGCATCCAGACCCAGCTGCTTTTGGTGGGCAGTGGGATGGATCCAAGCCCTCTGACATTTGGAAGATGGACAGCAGGCAGGACACCACATAGGTGCATAGGTTGGTAGCATTTGGGAGAACGGTGAGAGAGCACCCCTCTGGCACTGCCCCGTTCTCTTTTTTTCCACCTTCTGATCCCATCGTTTGTATCTCCTGCTGGTTCCTGAGAGTCTTTGTCCTGTGGATCACCCAAAGCCTGGATCTGTATTGCTATCTATTTAGGTCCTGCCTTTGTTTCTTTCTGTTCTTCAAACTTCACTCAGAAGATCATCCCCTTTTGGGTTATTCCCTAGCCTGTTCCTTCCTTAGTGCCCTAATCTGAGTCCATCTCCTAAAATATTTTGCTCACTGGGCAGTAGCTGCTAGACTAGGTGCTGATTGCTGCTGTTGCTGCTTCTCTTAGAGAGTGGGCTTTTTCCAAGATGGTCATCTGCTGATACTGGAGTTCATATGTTGGACTTCTTCCCCAGGTTGCCTTCCTGTGTTTGCAGCTTTTGTCATGTAATCTCCAGTGTGTTTTCAAGTTCACTGATTATTGCCTGTGTGCTGTTTTTCTGTAAAAGCCATTTGTTTAGGTTTTCATTTTGGTTGTATTCTGAGGTTATAAAATTTATATTTGATTGACCTTTATATCTATTATTTCTTTATTGAGGCTTTGTTGTTTTGATGAAGCTAGGGACCTTACACTTGTCAGATAGGTGCTTTGTGCCACTGAGCTATATACCTGGCCCTACATTTTTTCATTTGTTCATAGTTATTAATTGAATGTTTTTAGGTTGGGCTACTTTTCAGTCTTTTTTTATTTTAAAGAGAAATTTAAAAAAAATAAAAACTACAGAATTTCCAAACAAGATAATAGAAAATTAACAGTGGTTATTATATTGGATATTGTTATCTTCAAAATAGTTTTTCAGATTACCAGATGTAGGCATGCAAAACAAAAAAAAAAAATTTTTTTCCCCCCAGTACCAGGAATTGAAGTCAGGACCCCGTGCTTGCCAGGCAAGTGCTTATTCTACTGAGCTATAGCCCTGGCCCCCAGGCATGCAAAATTGATCAAACGATAAGAGCATATTTCTTTCGATGAAGAAGTAGTAGTGCAATTATCTTATCTTTTGTGTGTGTGTTTGTGTGTATATTTATATTTATATATATTCCCCCCTTCATTTTCTCTTTTCCTCCATTCCAATTGTTCTTCCTCTCGAGTAGTTCCAATTTCTTTTATAGATAAATGGATGCAACTAGAGACCATACTCATAAGTGAAATAAATCAGACTTGCATGTGTAAACAGTATATTGTTTCCCTAGTGAGAAAATGAAGAGTGAATAAGATCCAGTCCTTGTTAAGTAATCCTAACATTACACCTGTAATCCCAGCACTTGGGAGGCTGAAAACAGGAGGATCACTGAGTCCCATCTGTGTAGTGAAACCCTGTAGACCCTGTATTAATACATTAAAAAAAATTCCAACATCCATATCAGTAATCTTGGTGTTAGCATCTCTTGTCATTTAGATTGAGAATATTTATTTATTTATTTATTTTTATTTTTTTCTTGTTTCAGAGCTTTTGTTTGTTTGTTTATTTATTTATTTTTATGGCCGGCTCAGCGTGCCCTGAGGGCAGGGCTGGCGCAGCATGTGGTGCCGGGGATCAAACTGCGGTCCCTGCAGCAGCCTAAGCTTTCCTAAGCAGGCGCTTTAGACCACTGAGCCATCCTGCCGGACCAGATTGAGAATATTTTGATTGTTGGTATGATAAGTGATTTTTCAATTACAGGTAGTTCCTACTTAATGGTTTAATTAACAATTTTGCACCCTAATAATGATTCTAAAGTGATACACATTCATTAGAAATTATACTTTTGAGTTTTGATCTTTTCCTGGGCTAGTGATACACAGTATAGTATTTGGATACCAGCCTCATTATCACACAGTAAACAGCTGTTACTTACTAGTGCCATGCTCTGCTGTTTAATAGGTTAGGGGTATCACATACTTTTTTTTTTTTTTTTTTTAAGGTCAAGAGCAGAATATTTATTGAGAGAAAGAAAGCTTCTGTCTAAGACCAGGGACAGAAGGGGGACCCAAGCATGTTGCCCCCACCTTTTTTTGTTTTGTTTGAGACTGAGTTTCACTATGCAGTTCAGGCTGGCCTTGAACTTAACTTGGGGGCCCAGATCAGGCTCTAACTCACAGCAACCCTCTTGCATCAGACTCCCAAATGCTGGGATCACAGGCATGCACCTCCACACCCAGCTTCACATGCATTTTTAGTTTACATTGACTTTATGGGCCTGTAACTTTATATTAACTGAGATGCATTCTGGACATTTTTATTTTTATGTTGTAAGGCTCTAGACCTTACTTAAATCCTCTGTTTTAAACAACTTCCTCTGACCTGTACTGGAGGAGAGAGTGGGAAGTGCTTACTCATTTATTGTCAAGTAGAGGTAGAAGTCTATGTACCTGATTCATCTTGTATTGACAACTATAAGGGAGGGCTGAAAAAGGTTCCTTATTATTAGAAAATGGAGATTCAAGCTTTCTGCTAGCCCACCCTCACTTGGACTATACTGGCTGAAAAAGAGAGGAGTATTTCATCACTGTTCCCTATGTAGGCTCCTCTGACACCATAAGAGAAGAAGCTCATTGTCTTAGTTACTTTTTACTCACTGCTGGGACAAATACCTGACACTCAAAATGAAGGAAGGAAAGGTTTATTAGCTCACAGTTACTGGAGGTTTCAGTCCATATTCGGCTGGCCCAAGGCTAAGTGGAGCAGGACAAAAAGCATCCAGTTCATGGCAGCGGAACAGCAACAAAATGGTAACAGAGGCAGCCAACCAAACAGGGCAGCAGAGCAACAGTTCTAGTCTGTCTCTCTGTCTCTCTTTATATTCCAATCAGGCTCTCTGCCTTAGGGTATCTGCCCTAGACCACACCCATAGCCCCAGCCCCACTCAGACTGATAATCCTATCAGTATTAAAACACATAATCCCAGGGATCATGGATCAAGTCTCAATCTATAGAGGCCCCGCCCAATGACTACATAAGGCTTTTGGGGGACAACTAGATATAAACCATAACACTCATTCACCCATTGTATCATCTGTCAAGCTTCGGATATACAGACTTTTTCTTCCCTTTTTTTTCATTTTATATATGCCAGAATGGATGCTATAGAAGCCAGCACTCTGGAAACATCAGGGTTGGCTTCTTACAGAAACAAAGATCCAGTGGTAATTCTGTGGAATTTATTGCTGAATTCTCAGCTATGGGTATATTTTAAGTTTGTCATAGTCTGCTCTTTATTAATGCTGAAAATGTGGCTTCATGACTGGTTTTCTTTGTATTTCTTACTGAACTTTTGATATGGGGGAGTAATGTTTGTAAAGATTCATATCTTAGTTACTAGAACATCCACTTGCAACATTTTTTTAAACTTTCTAAGACACCACACTACACACATATTGATCCTCACCGTGTTCTTACCCACTCCTATATTCACTTCCCTCTCCATCTTTTCTGTAATCTGTCACTTTAATTTTCTTGCAGGTTTTCGCTTGTCTTTTTGCCTCTTGTTAATCTCGAAAAACTTCAATATAAATATGTTCAGTCAGTACCCGGATGTTGCTGGGGAACATCATAGAAACTGATATTATTTAAATCAGCATGAGAAGTTTTTTAAAATTGTCTATATTTATTGCATTCAACTAAGGTTTGACTTCTGAGTTTCAGACTTACATGTCCACTTTGACACCTCCCATTGCACACTTGAAATATTTTAACTAAAGTTTTGATTCTTGTATCTGTCCAGCTCCTTTTACAGTTTTGGCAAATGTTTGGTTCCAGCCAACTTATTTTTCATGGCCTTTCAATTTTTAATGTTTTTTGTCTCTATGGAATATGTGAAATATAGTCACCACTTGTTTTCTTTGTCATTTCTAGGTCTGTTTTGATTGGTTTTTATTTGCATTGTTGGTCATATTTTTCTTGGTTCTGTGCATTTCTGGTTATTTTCTACTAGATGCCAGACGATGTGAAGTTCCTGGATATTTTTATATCCTTATGAATATACTTGAGTTTTGTTTAGGTTTCTTGGAAACAGTTTGATCTGATGGGGTTTGCTTTTTGATATAGATGACAACAGCCTATGTTTAGGGCTATATTTTAGGGATTGTATTTTCTTAGCGGCAGCACCCATGAATTACCATGTATTTTACTGTGACTGGTAGGATCTTTTGTTTGCTATGTGTGGGTTGTGCAAATTGTTCCCTCCACTCTTTTCAGCAGGTTCTCTCCCCAACCTCATGTAGTTTCCTCAGAAGTGCTTGTTAGCACTTAGCAGAAGACTCAGTGGGGAGTCTTGTAGCTGTCTGGAAGTTTCTCTTTGTGTTGCTTGCTTCTCTAGTTCTCTGCCATGGGAATTCAGCCACTTTGACCTTTTGCCTCTGACAGCTTTGTCTCCTTAGGGAGACTGCCTGGCAATAAGCTGGGGGTACTTGGAAGACTCAGCAGCGTCCTCACCTCAGGGGTCACTGTCCATTGCTGGTGATTTTATCTATTTTTAAATTGTTTGCGATGGCGAATAAGTCCCTGTTACTCAATCTCAGGTGGATATATGTTAACATTTAGCCTCCAATTTTTAAAAAACTCCAGGGAAGAGATTCAGACTAATTTGTATTATAAACATGTTCAGGCTAAATTTATATTCCACATAACTTCTAAGTAATGTATTAGTATAAATATTTATTTGTCATATAAAAATATTAATTCAGCATACTGAAGTTATTTTGAATACTTATTTTTGTCTAGTCATGTTTATTTTGATTGATTTTTTATTTTTTACAATAATACATTATCTAGTCAAGTTTATGAGGTTAGATTGCTTGACATACAAACTAAAAGAATAGTGGTATCTTAATTAGAAAAATGATGTTTCAGAACACATGTAGCGAATAGTGTCTCTATGAGATAAATTTGATATTGCAAGGAAAATAATACAGTGTAGTTTCAAGCACAGTGGAAATTTGATGTAGAGAAAATTAAGGATGATGCTCAACAGCTCTTTAAACAGGGAATACATTTCAGCAACATGGTTGAGTTTCTATTAAGCATTAGAAAGTGAAGACCCTTATCTCTGTTCCATGTAAATACCAACAGCTACAGCCCATGGAATGAATTAGTGTTATATTTTGTATCTAGTTGTCCTCCCAAAGCCTCATGCAGTTATGGGGCAGACTTTTAGACTTTGTGATTCATAGTCCAGTGCTAATATTAAGGGTGTGAATCCTTCACAGGCATGGGGCAGATAGTCAGAATGTAACATGAGGGAGACAGACTTGCTCTCTACTGCCATTGTTGTTGCTATTCCTCTCATTTAAGTTTTGCTTTTTGCCACTGCTATGAACAGCTGTTCTGTGCCACCATATTCCACTCTGCCTTGGAGCCAGCTGAATATGGGTTAAAACCTCCACTAACTGAGCTAAATAAACCTTTCCTTCCTTCATTTTGGGTGTTGGGTATTTGTCCTAGCAATGAAAGAAAAGTAACTGAGACGATTTGTTTACCTTATTCTTTATCATTTAAAACATTTTTTACAGAACTGCAGTAACTGTTACTGAGAGTCAGAATAAAAAGCTACAGAATTATGTGAGGCTTGCTGCATTTATGAATCAGAATTTAAGTGAAAACCACAGTTATTTCCTTGTATGTCATTCATGCTTTAGCAGAGGAGTTAATACCACAGAGCTGGCTTCATTTGTAGTTTCTCATTTAAGGTTGCACCATTTTCTCTTCCTTTTTAGAAGCCACAAGTGTTTTGATGTATTATCAAACCACAAAATGTACCTTCTTGAGTGTTTAGCAGGAGAAAAGATGTTACTGTTATTTGGCAGTCTCCATACTTGTGGCATTTCTGTTTGGTTCCACTTCAAAAATACAGCATAAGTACATACATACTTATGTTGGGGGTTGGTGATATATAGGCAGACATAGAAAAAAAACAATTTTGAGCCTTTTGAGTATTTTAATTTATGTTTGAAGAATGTTTTAGAGCTTAGAGTGTTGTTCAGTGGTAAAGTACTTGCCTAGCATACATGAGGCCCTGGATTTAATCCCTCACAGTACATACATGCACACAAAAGGTTCTTATGCTGTTTATGTTATTTAACATAACTCCTTAATAACATTTTAAATCTCTTTTATTTTACTCTAGCATCAAGACCTGTCATGGGTTACCTCTCATAAATGGACAAAGCTGTGATCCTTATGCAACAGTTTCTCTAGTGGGTCCTTCTAGGTAATGTTTGTTGAATTATTTCTGGGTTTTGAAGCTTAAAGTTGGATTTAAGAATTCGAAAATTAAGGTTCTTAAAGCAAATGCTAAGTAACTATGACACAAAGTAATGAATGCTTTGAAAGAAGAGTCTTTTGTCAGCTCTCTTATAAAAACAACCAAGTCCTATTTTTACAGAAGTTGAATACCTTACTCTGTAGACTACAGAAAAACTTCAGTTTTATAATATTAAGATGTACTTTATTTTTTATTTATTTATTTTTTTTTTGTCTTTTTTTTTTTTTTTGAGACAGGGTCTCGCTATACAGTTGAGGCTGGTCCTGAGCTCACTTTTGTAGCCCAGGCTGGTCTCGAACTCACACCAATCCTCCTGCCTCAGCCTCCCGAGTGCCAGGATTACAGGCGTGCACCACCACGCCCGGCGCCCTTAAGATGTACTTTAAATATTAACCTGACTTTCTTCACTCACCAGCATTCCTACTTTCAAATGTCCTAAATTTTGTACTAGTGAAATCTTTTTTTAATAAATACTAACTCACAATTACAAGGTATTTTCCATATTGTTATTTGGAAAAAAGGTCAGAGCTGAGCCCTTTGTACTCCTGAGATTTTCACCACTCTGCAGAAAGAATTCCAAACTGTAGATAAGTTGCTCAAGTAATAGAGTGTGGTATAATGTATCATATCATTGATTTTAGAGTTTATAAGTTATGGAAAAAAATGTAGCACTTTATTATATTTTATAACTTTTCATTATGGCTTCTTTAAGAGATTGGCTAGTATAAGATTTATCTAATTTATGTTTTGAAGGTTTATAATTTGTAAACAAAAGCACAATTATTTGCTTAGCACAGACATATATATACAGACACATCCCTTCATTCTATCCCTGATGGCTCTAGTAACTTGCTTTAAAACAAAATCACTAATAAGTCACTTCCAGAAATGTATGTATTTGTATAAAGTACCTAATAGCATACCATGTTTAACACCACAGATACTCAAATAATAGTATGCTATTATTATAGTTTTTTATTTAAAAGCAAATAATTATATAACATCAAATGCCACCATGAGTTTATTTATTTATTTCATGTATTTAGTACAGGGTCTCACTAACACAGACCAGACTCATAATAATCCTTCTGTTTCTATCCTCCCAAGCACTGGGTGATTATAGGCATGTGCCACCACTCCCAGTCTCAATCCCAGGGGTTGGGCCTGCATAACATGCCAGGGATCAAACCAGTCCCTACCTCTGCCTAAGCAGGTACTTTAATCTACTGAGCTATCTGGCCAGTCCATGGCTTTATTTTTGTGTGCTAAGTGTTCAACCTAACAACAACATGCATTGTATCAATTATTGGGAATGTTTTAAAACCCCATGAGAGTTTACCAGTCAGTCTACTATAACCATAGAATAACAAAATCTTGTCATATATAGGATATTCTTTTGTTTGAATTTGTGGGGACACTTTTTTCCTCCAAGTAATACTTAAAATTGCGTTTTTCCCTGGGTCATCTTAACATTAAACAGAAGTCAGCCTCCCTGGTTGGAAATAGCATGTTTTATAATTGTGTACTGTTAAGTTCTACAAGGTAAAACTCTACCACATTGGAACAGGAATGACCAGAAGAAGACAAAAGTAAAGAAGAAAACAAGCAATCCACAGTTTAATGAAATCTTTTACTTTGAGGTAATTTCTTACTTTATATAAATGTTGACATTGACTATTCAATATTGAATTCTGGTTGATTATTTTTTCAAACCATGGCCACACACACACACACACACAAAATACTTCTCAATTTCAGGAGGCTTGTAGTTTAGCTCAGTTGTTTAAGTGTCTGCTTGGGCAAACTCAGTCAGTGCAGACGACCACGGTTTGATCCCCAGATCCACATGCCATAGCAGACCTGTCTTTAAGACAGCCTGAGCCAGAAAAAAAAAATCCTTCAAATCATGGCCATGGTAATTGTTTTAGCAACTAATGCAACTAAGCATTTCTATCCAGAAAGTAGTAGCACCATGATGTAATGCATATAAAGCAGAGAAATGAGGTGTTTTGACTGCTCTAGAAGTAGGGAGGACTAGGGCACACACAGTCAGTCCCATCCTATTCACTGTCATATCATCCTCCAAATCCTCCTATCCCTTTTCAGGCCCCCATCTGCTACATAGTGGCCAAAGATTCCCCTACAGCAAACGTCTGAAAACCTCTAGTAAAATGAGTTTGATTATGACTTGGTGGTTCTGAAATCTAATCTCATTTGACTTTAATAAGCCATACTTAGGCTCAAATTGCTTAGTTCAAATATTACCTTATGCAAAGGCAATATTTTAAGGAAAAACAGTAGCAGCAAGAGTTTTCTCTTATAACACTCAAAGCACGGGGAACCCTTTGAAAAAATAATATGTTGTATAGTTAGAGCCTTATTGCTAAGTTCTTTTTAATCTGATTCACCCTGTGGACATAAATTTATTTTCATGGAGATCTTCATCTGCTTTGAAATTATCCCTGGTTCATTGCTTTGAAGTTCTTTGCAGTATTTGTTAAAGAAATCCTTTTTCATATTACTTGAAGACCACAGTGGGGAAAAATTGAAAATCAGATTTTCTAAAGGATTCTGTAATTGTGAAACATGTGACAGTTGATACTGGTGTGAGATAGGTTTGAAAAAAGGGGTTACATTTTGTGATGTTTCTTCTTTGTATGTGTTTTTCCTGTATTTTAAAGCAGGAAGAGTATAAGGGAATTTATCATTTTTCATTTCTATACTTTAGTAAAGGAGCACCAGTTGAAGAAAATGTGAAAAGTGAAATAGGAAACTGAGTGGGTAGAAACAAGATAGAGAACAGAAGAAAATGTAACAATGTTAGACCTTTCCATTTTGTGGCACAGGACTCGATGCAGATGATCTACATTTGTTAATAACTGTTTCCTCCAACCTGAAGAAAGTAAGAAGGCAGCAATTAAAATTATGTTCAAGGAAGAGCAACTAATGACTTAACTAGGTTTTTTAAGAAAATAATAGGAAGTAAGTTCACAAAGATAAGAGAACCAGCTGATGAAAAACTGCAGTTCCTGGCTGGGGTACTTTTAACAGTTGAATGTTTTTAATCATGGAAGTGATAAGAAGTAAAGCAGTGTTTCTGGAAAGAATCAACCATGATCTGAGTGCTGTTGGCTTAGAGAACACAAAGCTCAAGAGACTTACAGTCTATGTATAACAAAAGGACAGGTCTGTTTAAAGAGAATAATATAGAAATACAGAGAAAGGGACAGATGAGAAAGACACTGCAAATAACAATTATTGATAAAAGAAAAGAAGTCAAATTTTTAAATCTGGAAAAATAGAAAAATTGGGAGAAAGAAGATTAGTCATTTAATTTAGGGCATACCAAGCTTGAGATCTGACATGTGAAGTGCTGTAATAAGCTCTTGATCCATACATAAGATTCCATACATAAGATGGAATGATGGTTGTAGATTAAGATGCAGGATTTGTTTACAAAGAGAAAGGCTAAGGAAGTAGACATGTACAATAAAGGAGAGAAGTAAAGTTCTGTCCTTATTAAGGGTTTTTGAACATGTCATTTCATTTCTCTACTTTAGCTTCCTCATTTTTAAGATGAGGGTAGCAAATCTAGCCATGCCTGCCTCACAGCAGCATTCTGATGAACAAAGGAGATAATGGATGTGAAAGCACTTTGTAAACTGTATAGGCCTGTGCAGCTCCGAGTTGTTTTTAGAGCAGAGTCAAAGACAAAGCCTTGGAAAATACCCCTACTTACTGTTCTGAGGAAAAAAAAGCAGTTGAAGGGTGCCAGGGTAAATTCAAAAGCAAAAAGTGTTTCAGAGAAAAACACTGTGGTTGTATTGATCACTATTTTAGAGAGCAAGGTCAAGGACAATGAAAATAAAAATTGATCATCAGATTGGGTGAAGCAAATAGAGATTTTAAGAGGATGATCTGTAAGGAAACCAGATATTAAGAGTTACTCTCGAGAGTGGGTGGTGAAGTGCAGGCTGTGGGATGAATTACAGTTTTAAGATACTTGTCTGAGAAAAGAAAGATACAGAAAGACCATCACTTAAGGGGAGAATTTTTCTGATTTTAGTGACATGATGAACAAGTTAGTAAAGAAAGCAATAGTTAAAGTATATTGGTTGCTGTCTGTATGCCTATTACATACAGTATGTGGGTAGAGTAGTCTTAGAAAAGAGGATCTATTGTCTTGTTGAGAAGTGGATGAGAAAAGTCAAATAGGGAAACCCTTGTAGGGTGGTTATATTCAGATGGATAGTAGTTAAAGAAGTTCCCATCAGTAGTCTTGATTTTTTTTCATGAAAAATGTAAGAAGGAAACCTGAGTAAGATTGGTATTTTGCTTGAAAAATTAGAGAAAGTCTTTTAAACAATTTATAGGCCGGGGAGATAGCTTTGTGGCAAAAGTGCCTGCCTGGCAAGTGCAAGGTCGTGAGTTCAAACCCCGGTCCCACAAAAAAAAAAATAAATAAATAAATATAAATAAATAAATAAATGTATGTATGTCATTAAATTAGTACGTTTTCACTTTGAGATACTAGCAGATAACCTATGAGCCAGAGAGCCTAATGTTTGTTTGCTGTGTATTAAGTTGATAAGAGATAAGAGTTTTTGTTTTTGTTTGGTTGTTTTTTTTTTTACTCAACTTCATTCTTAAATTCTGCCACTTCCATAGCATAATTTCCAAACTTCTGTGTAAAATATCACAACATTTTTCTCTATATATAGCCAAAATTGAATGTTTGCTGGGTTTATCATTTTTAAGTTGATGGGATTTTTTTTTTGGGGGGGGGGTCGATACTTTAAAAAATATTTTTATGAAAATATTTTGTCTATAGGTAACCAGATCCAGTAGTTACACCAAAAAATCCCAGTTCCAGGTAGAAGAGGAAGATATTGAAAAGCTAGAAATTAGGTATGTACCTTGGGATTTTACAAAATTGCCTTTTTTCTGTGCCAAAAGAAAAAAAATCCTAAATCTAATTGAGAAAGGTGAAATAGCCTTAGTAGAGTTTTTCATAGCGAGTTGGTTGATGACACTTAGGTGAGCATGCATCTAATTTAAAATTATTTTTATAACATAATGTATTTGCAGAAATAAAGTATATTTCATGAACAAAGATAACCTAATTTTCACTTATCTCATTGTATTGTTAATTTTTTCTTAATTAAATTCTTTAAATATCTGGATCATAGCATAATGAATGGACAATTACATTTAAGCCAACTTAGAAATAATTGTTTTATTCTTCTTAACATATCTGCTGACTATCAGAAATTTCAGTGAGGTAAGAAGATAATTCATCAGGTGCATGTGTTTGAAGTTTGTGATATTTCTAGGTCTTACTTAGAGAGGAAGGTTTTCAAATGCATGTGTAGATGTGGTGCCAAGAGTGTGTCATCTAAAGGATATATTAATCATTTGTTTGGAGTGATCAGGTAGTACATATTTCTAAGTCACCTATTTTACGGTCTGGTAATAAGAGAAACTGTAGTCTTGTATTGATTTCTTTTCTCAAATTCAATGAAGTAACTTTGCTGTCCTTATTGCTGTGGATTAAAATAAAGCCTACACTTTCCAGGCTAAAAAAACCCAAATGTGTTCTTTTAGGTTATTTTGAATTTTTGTGTGTGTTTTAAAATAAAAGCCATTGTAGTATTTTTATTTCCCTCATATATATATATGTGTGTGTGTGTGTATATATATATATATATACACATCCGGTGAGGTATGTGATAATGCTAACATCTCTTTTAAGCATGTAAAACTAATGCTGTAATATAAAGACAATAATTTTGGTTTATATTCCCAAACATTGTTTATATAAATAAAACCAGTTTTCAATTTTCAGAATCGACTTGTGGAATAATGGAAACCTAGTGCAAGATGTTTTCCTGGGTGAGATTAAGGTTCCTGTGAATGTGTTAAGAAATGACTCCTCTCATCAAGCCTGGTAAAATTAAAAAAAAAAAATTCTCATGAATTCCATAGATTAATCCTCATTAGTACAATTACATGCAAATAAATGCTAGTCAGAACATATTTTAAATTTGCTATGGAATAAACAAAAAGTAATTTGGTTATGAATTCTTTATTGCAGAAATATAAATACTGTGATAACATTAGGATGTATGATACTGACATAAAAGAACTGAGTAGGCTAAAATGTTTTTCTGTTTTGTTCTGGTTTTTTTTTTTTTTTTTTTTTTTTTTTTTTTTTTTTTTTTTTTTTTTTTTTTAATGGCCTGTTCAGCCTGCCCTGGGGGTGGGGCTGGCACAGCATGTGGTGCCCAGATTGAAAAGCAGTTGCTGCGAGTGCCTAAGCTTTCCTAAGCAGGAGCTTTAGACCACTGAGCCATCTCACCAGTGCCAATATTTTCCTGTTTAACAATGAAATCTTAACCCTAAGATTTATTTAAAACATTATATGAGTTTCCCAAGTGGGAAGATAGTTGGTCACAAACGCATAACTGTAGCTCAGAAGCTTTATTGTTGGTCCTAAGAACAGTGGAAATAAAGCAAAAAGTTTATTCAGGGAACACAGCCATTTATGGGAATTAAGCAGTGGTTTTTCTTCACCATGCTCCATTGGCATGCACTATAGATGGTCCTGATTTTATTTTCTGAGTGTCTAGAGTTTTGATATTGTAGAGTCCATCAGTACATATTTCAGGAAATCTGGGAATTAATGATGGCTCAGAGGCTAGTGAGAGAGCTCAGTGGACCAAGCACCTACTTGGCAAGTACATGGACCAGGGTTTGATTTCCCATTCCTTCAGGCTGTGCCGGCCCTGTCCTTGGGTGCTGTGAGCCAGTGACTTAGTCTAGCCCTGGTGGGGCATGCTTGTAATCCCAGCACTGGGGAGGCTGAAAACAGAAAGATCACTACGTGTCCAAGCTGTGTAGTGAGACTCTGTACCAAATGCATAAAATGAAATAATCATAATGATAATGGCTACAATATTATTTTTATCTTTTCATGACTGTATTATATTTTACTGATTTTAAATTCAACCCAATATTCTAATAGTAAATTGATGCTTTTTTCTTTAGCAGAATCAGCATGGAACTGTTGTTGTTTTCTAGCTATAGAAGTTAAAAGCATGTGTATTCTCTTCCTTCCTGTAGGTTTCCCAACACCCCTCTTGCTAGACTTGGGTTCTGAGTATAATTAAACATGAGTTTATTTGCCTTTCAAAGACCCTCCCTCAGGGCCAGTGGTATAGCTCAATGGACTAAGCGCTTGCTTAGGTAAGCACAGTGTCCAGGGTTCCGTCCCTGGCACCGCATGCCTAGCTGGCAGTAGAGTATGAGCATGCTTTTGCGCACCTGTAATCCTAGCACTAAGGAAGCAGAAATCAGGAGGATCACTATGAATCTGGGCTGTGTAGTGAGACCCTGCACACACACACACACACACACACACACACTCTTAAAGACCCTCCCTCTTTTTATTTTTTAGTTTTTGTGTTTTAGGGAAAGATGTACAGGATGTTTAGGTCTCACTACTAGATTGGACTGGTAGTGATCCGCCTGTTCACAGCCTCCCAAGAGCTGACATTATAGGTGCAAGCCACCACACCCAACCTCCATCATTGTCTCAGTGTGCCCTGGGGGTGGCCGGTATGGCAGGCCTGGGGATTGAACCCCTGGCCCCTGCACCTACTTACAGGCCCTTTAATCCTCTGAGCTATTTGCCAGGCCTGACCCTCTTTTTAAACTGCACTGGTCTATGGGCTACAGTAGTATACTTCAATACAGGTGTTATGTGAAGGGTAGTTGGCATTTCTGTCTTCTCAAATATGATTTCTTTGTTTTGGGGAAACTTGAAACTCTCCCTTAGTTATGTTGAAATGTATAATTTATTATGGTAGACTATAGTTCCTATATTATACTATATAGCTTTAGAACTACCCCCCTACTACCACTACATTGTGGTACCCATTATCCACCTTCTCTATACCCTCTTCCCTCCCCTTCCTGACCTCCAGTGGCCAGTAGTCTTATTTCCTATTTATGATCAGCTTTTTAGTTGACACAAATGAGTAAGAACATACAGTATTTTATCTTTCTGCCCTTACTCTTATTGTAATATCCTCCAATTTCATCATGTTGTAAATGACAGGATTTCATCTCTTTTATACTAGAACTTCCATTTATGGATGAGTGAATTTTATATCATGAGATTATTTAGGCATAAGGAATTTAGTTTCTATTGCCCACAACAGAATTTGGCACTAAATGTTTAAGTTTTTCTTTGAGTGTCAGTTGTTCTTAAAGACCCTCCCCTCCTAGTTATCAGATACTCTTTGTTTTGAACTTTCGTGATCTGTAAACAGTTACCTCTTGCAGACTGATTTTTTTTTTAATTAGTGCATCTCTGCAGTACATAGTGATTACATTCATCATGGGTACATGTACATGATACATCTTAAATCTTCTTTTGTCTTTTTTCTCTCCCTACCCCCTGATCACTTGGTCCTACTTCTTTTTGTAAAAGCTCTGTATCAGTTTCCTGTTGTCTGTCTGTTATTTTCCTCTGTATTTGTACTTTGCATTTCTCATATAAGAGAAATCATGCTATATATAAGCTTGTGTGTCTGTTTTATTTCACTTAACATTATGGTCTCAAATGCATCTGTCTTCTGACAAATGACTTTTATGTCAGAGTAGTACTCCATTATGTATAAATACATTTTCTTTATCTTGAAGGACATATAGACCACTTCTGAGATTTAGTGATTATGAATACTGTAAATGTGGCTATGCATGTGTTAACGCTTGTGTCTTTAAACCATTTTGATTTAAGCTTAGTACATAGTGAGAGATACAGATACAGATTCAATTTTGTATGTGTGTATATATATAATCTTTCTAATATTGTTTGTTACAAAGATCTAGTTGTGGTTTGTCAAAGGTCAGATAGTTGAATGTCCGTGAAGATTTTTCTGTACCCTCTATTATATTCCATTGAGTTATATGTCTGTTTTTGTGTCAGTACTATGCTGGACTTTTTTAAAATTAATAACTTTGTAATATAGTAACTTGCAACCCAGGATTGTTATATCTCTACTTTATTTTTTTTGCTCAGAATGCTTCTGCTTTTCAGGGTCTACCTGTTTTATATGAATTTTTGAATTGTTTTCTCTAGTTTTCTGAAGAATGCTAGTGGTATTTTGAGATTGTGTAAAATCTATCAACTTTGGTAGTATGTCGATTTTTATTTTATTGGTTCTACTTATACAGGAACAGGCATAGCATTCCATTTTCTGTTGTTCTCTATAGTCTGCTTTTTCAGAATACTGTATTTTATTGTAGAGGTCTTCCAGATCCTTGATGAGATGAATTCCTAAGTAGTTAGTTTTTCTTGATGTTACTGTGAATAGTATTGTTTTCTGTCTTAGTGCACTGTTGATATACAGGAGTGCTGTTGATTTTTTTAATGCTGATTTTTGTATCCTGATGAATTATTGAATTAAGTTATTCTGAGTCTCCTAATGGAATTTTTGGGTCTTCTATGTAAAGGATTAGGTCATCCGAAAATAATGACAATTTGGTTTCTTCAGTTCCTATACATACATTTTGTTCTCCTTAATCCTTCTCCTCCTCTTCCTCCTCCTCCTCTTCTTCCTTCTTCTCCTTTGCCTTCTCTTCCCCCTCCCACCTTTCATTTTCATTAAGAAGTTTGAGGAGTACTGGTATTAGATCTTCCCCAAAGTTCTTGCAGTAATTTATTGGGTGCTTGGACTTTCTTAGTAATGTCTTTTCTTATTACAATTTCAGTTTTATTGTCTATTATTGAATTATTCAGTTTTTATAATGTTAATTTTTGGTGACTCATATTTATCTAGGAATCCATTTCTTCTGGATTCTCAATTTATTAAAGTACAGGTTTTCAAAATAGTTACTAATAATCTGTATTTCAGTGGTTATTCTGAGCCCATGGAATTTTTGGGTCTTCTATGTAAAGGATTGTGTCATCTGCAAATAATGACAATTTGGTTTCTTCAATTCCAACATGTACCTCTTTCCTTTCCCTTTTTTGGTAAGATTGGCTGAGTTTCTGTTTTCCTTATTCTTTTGAAAACCAAATCTTCCATTCATTGATTCTGTGTATTTTTTATTCTCAATTTCATTAATTTCTACTCTTTATAGTTTTGTTCCTTTTACTAGCTTAAGGTTTGGGTTTTTGTTGCTTATTAGGACTTTCAAGTACATCATTAGGTTATTTATTTGAACTCACACTTTTTCTCAAGTGGGCATCCAAAACTATAAACCTCACTTAGGACTGTTTTCATTGTGCCCTATAGATTCTAGTATGTTGTACTCGCAGTATCATCTGATACTCAGAACTAATTTCTTCCATGACCCATTGATTACTTCACATTCACGATGGGACCCTACTACTCACCTGTCTCACTGATGGACAGTTCTGATTGAAGTTTGTCCAGCTGGCCTGAACCCTCTGTGATACATGCATAACTACCTAAAAAAAAAAAAAAAAAAAAAATGAGTGCCACTGTGGCCATTAAAAAAACCCCTATTATTATTATTGTTGTTATTATTATTATTATTATTGTTATTATTATTATTATTATTATTATTTGCACTCTACAGAAATCAGCCACCTTTATGTGTAAAATGTTTTTTAAAGAAATTAATGAGACCCAGCAGGATGGCTCAGTGGTCTAAAGCGCCTGCTTAGGAAAGCTTAGGTGGCTGCAGGGACCGCGGTTCAGTCCCCACCACCACATGCTGCGCCAGCCCTGCCCTCAGGGCAGGCTGAGCCGGCCATCAAAATAAATAAATAAGCAAACAAAAGTTCTGAAACAAGAAAAAAAAAAAAAGAAAGAAATTAATGAAATTGCTAGACATGATAGCACACACCTGTAATCAATTCAAGCCCACCTTGGGCTACATAGTGAGTTCAAGGCCATCCTGGACTACATCATGAGATCCTGTCTCCCAAAAAAGAAAACGATAGGGTGGGAAGATCGCTCAGTGGCTTAAGAACTTGCCTGGCAACTGCAAGGTCCTGAGTTCAATCCTGAATACCTCAAAAAAAAAAAAAAAAAAAAAAGAGAGAGAAAAGAATAAGAAATTAATTAGGCTGGCCAAGATAGCTCTTGATTGGCTTGCACTTGATCACCCAACAGAAAAGCTTAATTATGAGGCATAAAATGCAGAGCTAGATTAGTATGATGAGCGGTAAGAGGCTTAAATCAACAGCCTTCAACATTGCCAGTTTCACCGGTAACCCACTGCTATTATGAAACATTGGACTATATATACTACTTCCTTCTAGTTCAAAGAGAAGATAACTACTTCCACTTATTTTCAGACTGTTTTTGCATGAAATACTGTTTTCTATCATTAGATTTTTGTTCTATGAATTTGTTTGAATTGTGTTTCTTGTATGTAACATGCCATTTGGTTTTGTTTTTTTATCCAGTTTGCCATTCTGTTTATCATTGTTATTAGTGATGAGTTGAGACCTTTCATTTTATGATAAAAGTACTGAGCCATCCTAATCATTGCATTCTTTTTCCTTTGTTCCCCATCTGCTCAACTGCTCACTGTTCTCTGGATGATGTATTCATTCCATTAGACTTTTTGGCATTGTTGGCTCAATTGTCTTTTTCAAGGCTATCCTTGAGAAGCTGAGTGCTGGTTTAGGTGTCATGAATTACTTATGGTGCTTTTTGTCATGGAAATATTCCACATCTTTATTAACTTTGAGATGTAGTTTTTTTTTTAGGGAACATCTGTATGTGTTGGAAGTTGTTTTTCATTCAGGGCTTGAAACATTTCCCTACAAGTTCTCTTGGCATTTGAGAAATCTATTGTAATTCTAATGGTTACCTTTTGTGGTGGATTAACTCATGATCAACTTGTAACACCTAGCTGAATTGAATCAGTGTAGGGCTGGGTGTGGATGGTCCACCTAAAGATGGTGTACTCTTGATTCTCTTGGAAAAGATTGTTGTGATAGTTTTCCTGTTATGAACTTGGTTGCTCTCATAGTCAGAGGAGCTTGAGTCCTTGCTGTTGCTGAGGATGACTGCAGTTCTTTTCAGGGGATCTTTGGTCCCTGCCTTGAGTGTTGCTTCCTACCTCCAGAGCAGATCTCACCCTGCTGAGGGATCTGCTGGTGCAGACTTTCCAGCTTCCAGACTGACCTTTGGGCCTTGCCAATGCAGGTCCTTGATACAGGCTTGCATGTGACATTGTCATGGGCTGTAGGCCTCCAGCTGGATGAGTGGAGGACATTCCATGGACTCTAGTTCTTCAGCTGCACTTGCGCAGGACATTGCCATGGGAGGCCCTCAGCTGGATTTGTTGGGTCTCTACTTTGTGAACAGATTTCCTGAACTCTTTTGTATTTAACTCTTTGAGTGAATATTATAAAGTAATCCTATAAATAGTGTACCCTATGTTAAATCTTTTGCCTCGTAAATCTTCACTATAACACCATTATGAGTGATTTCTTTCTGTCTTTGTTTTTTTCTTTTCTCTGACAACTTTTGAAAGTCTACTTGTATATGACTCCTGGATATTTTAATGTGATATGCCATTGAAAAATTTCTTTTCTGATCATAGCTATTTGGGCTTCTGTATGCCTTATTTATCTATATGTTAAATTCTTTCCCCTTGGAAAGTTTTCTTCTATTTCTGTAGAGGGTCTTTTTTAATTCTGTTCATGCAGTATTCTGATTTTGCACTAATTCCAGTTAATTTTATTTATATATGTTTTACATCTTTGAAACTGTCATCTTATCATCATAGTTAATATTTTTATTTTTTAATCAATCAATTAATTGATTAATTAATTGGTATAGGATCTAACTATGCAGCTCAGACTTGTGGTGATCCTCCTGTCTCAGTCTCCCCAGCTCTGGGATTGCAGACATGTGCCACCACACTTGGTTTCAGTGTCTGGCATGGTGCACTCAGGGTTCTGGGGCCAGTGTGGCATGCAGTACTAGGGATCAAACTCAGGTCCTGTACTCTTGCCAGGCAGATTCTTAAGACTGCCAAGCCTTCTCCCCAGCCCAATTCCAACTAATTTCAGATTAGCCCTGTTTACAGCACTTAACACCCATTGTATCTTATTTTTTATGGTTTTCCTGTTACTATTTTTAAGATATCTCATGAGTATATAGTCAGTCACTTTTATAGGTCCTACCTTCTAGTGCTGCTACTGTGTGCTTACAGTGATCACATCTGCTGCCCATACTTTCAATGGAGGATTTTATCTCCTGGATTTTTTTGTTTGTTTGTTGGGTTTCTTTTCCTGGACTCTACTTCCTTACTAAACTGGCCATTCATTCATGTTTTGTAGCATGTTGTTTAGCTCAAGTAGCTTTTTATTGGTGTCTTCTACATACCTAACAATCATTTTGTTTACTATTCCCTTTATTTGTTTAGGTACATCATCTGAGCTCTTTGAGCACCTTATTGTGTGGGTGTTTTTTGTTTGTTTTTTGTAGTTGTTTGGTCTCCTCTTTTATCTTTTCATGTAAGTTAGCTGTTCGACTTTTAGTTTCTTCCCCATTTATGCCCCAAGGATCAACTTTGAAAGTTAGTTTTTAGAAGCATTTCATTGCCTTTTCATGTTTCTAGAGAAGTGTATATGGGAGCACCCGTATGCTGAGAGTTGCAGGTCTGTTATAAAGGAATGGCATAGTTGCTGATACTGAGATCTCTTTAGCTAGTGTTTGCTTATCAGCGTTGCACTCTCAGCATAGCTAGCTATAGGCCGTGATGACAGACCTTTTAGAGACCAAATGCCCAAACTGCAACCCCAAATGCACTTATTTATTCCAAAGTGCCAGTACTGCAATTAAACCTGAATTAGTGAGGTTTTAGTTTAGAAAAAAACAAGTGGTATCTAATGCTCTGCTACTGAGACTACTTGGCTCATATGCCAATGAAGTGGGCTCCATATGCCTGCTATGGTATGTATGCTGTCAAGTTTGCTACCACTGTTATAGGCCTTTGTGCCAGGATCCGACCACCTTTGTTAATTTGGGAGGAGAAAGTGCAAGATAATTGGTCTTGCTCCCAGAAATGAGCCACAAAGACAAACGAGATATTGCATACAGTTAAAAATTAATAGCAACAACCATGCCACCCTAGCAAAAGCAACAAAATCTGTAATAATAGTAGGGTGAAAGACAGACTAGATATTAACATGCCGTAAGAACCAGTAGATGCTTCCACTCTAATTATAAGTTAGACAAAAAGACAAATGTTGGTATGCATTAAATACTAAATGCAAAAACTATGCCATCATTAGCAATAGCAAATTCAGTAACAGTTCTCTAAATAACTAAAGATTGTTAAAGCTTAAGATTATTAAATGATTGTATACAAATTAAAGATAGGGTGAGAAATGGTAGAATGAAAGAAGTAAAATTTGAAAATAAAGTGAAGGAAAATGAGAGAAAAGTGAGATAAAGTGTCTTATTAAAAGTTTGTACTAATATTGTTTAGATAAGATAATCATGTCTGCATCTTATCCCTTGAATAGCTACTAGTAAGACAGAATTATGCATTGTATTAATTATTGTAACCATCCTACTAACTTGTTTTGAAACTGTTTCATTGCAATTTTATCTTTGTTCTCATTAAAATGAATTTTTTAAAAGTAAAAGAAAATAGAGTTAGATAAAAGTAATAGAAACGAACAAACAAGAAAAAGAACAAAATAAAAGAAGGGGGAAAAGCAAAACAATGGAGTGAAAATGAGTCCAAAACATTCCTCTGTGATTTTCAATGAGTGTTTTTTTCTATAGTCTGCAGTATTGGAACCTACCTGGCATGGGGGAACGTTAATGAGTCACTGCTAAGAGTTAGTCTCCACACTTACATTTTTATGTGCATGAAGAGATCTTGCCCTGCGTTTCCCACTGGGCATAGTCAGTCAATTGTTTCCAGCCGAGAGTTGTAGTCATTCTGGCAACTCTGGTTTCTGTGTTCCTCTGTGCACACCAAAATATTACTTTCTCTGCCTGGGTTTATGGCCTGTGGATTTGTGCTGTGCCTGCCTCAGCTCTTGTGGCCCCTCTGCTCATATACTCCAGGCTGTACCATCCATCCAAGCTGAGTTATATCTCTGCTTGTGGGTGACTGAGGAAAGTAAACACACCACTGAGTGGTAGGTGGTTCAAGTATACCACTAGACTTAATTCCAGCACTTTTAGACCCAGCCCTCTCTGAAAGCCACACATGAGGGAGAGACCCATGTCTTTCTCAGCTTGAGCTTAAATTTCTCAGAAGGTCCTGTGTATAGGCCATACCTGCTCCATGACTGTCTCTTGTAGCCATCTCCCACCCAGTCACTATGGTAAGGTGACTGATAGAGTAACTCTGAAGTATAGTTGTTCTGTAGCTCACTCTTTAATAATTAACCCCCTCTCCACATGACTCCTGATTAAAACAATCTTAACTATGGCCAAGGTTGCACTGAATTTTTTTCTCTTAACTCTACTCTGCCATGTGGAAGGAAACACTTTCAGAGTGAAACCCCATGCTGTTTTTGAGTTTACAGTAGCCGAGGGCTTTTCTTGGCACTACTGCTATAGCCCAGTCTATTGTTTCTCCTTGGACTTCGAACCATCCTTTCTGTTAGCACAAACAGATCCCTTTCCCCATGACTCAGGTATCAGCTTTCCAGATTTCTTGGTCATTTTTTCTGTGTTGTGCTCCATTTCTTCAGCTTTTCTACAGTTTGTACTTGTCATATCAACTTCCTCCCAAATATAAGAGATTTAATTTTACTTAATATACATAGAATCTTTGTGTATATGTTTGTACAGTAATCCCCCAAGGATGCAAGATATAAAAATGAAAAGGAAATATTTTTTCATATTACAGTTTTTTAATTTTGAGGATGTCAAATAGTAATTGATTTATTTTTCCAGCACAAGTACTTTATACATTATTTAATACTGGAATAACATTTTACTTGAGACTATTGTCTTGTTTGCTGATTTGGGTACATCTTCCTCAAAAATTGGTTATTCCTAGGTGTCTTGGTTATAGATCTTAACTGGAAGCTGTATTTTGCTTCTAGTCTCTACTGTGCAACTATAAACCCCTTAGACTGATTTTTAGACTAATTTTTATTTTCACCTCTTTCACTCTTTCTAGGTGAGATCTAAGATTTATTGTTCTTTATGGTGACATTTTATGTGTTGTGGTTTCTAAAGTGTATCCACAGAGGAAAGAAAATTGATAAGCTTTACACAGTGACAGTATTGTAGCCAATGAGCTTTATCAAAGGTACGATTATTGAAAAAAATTATAAATATCACCCTCCCCCATCACACCAAGTCCTCTTCCAACTTAGCGTACTTTTTGGTACCCATGATCAAACTCAGGACCTTGAACTTGCCAGGCAGGCACTTATGCCACTGAGCTATCTCCCAGTCCTTAACACATTTTATTTTATTCTTTTTAATAAAAAAAAAAAAATTGTAGGGGCCTGGCGGGATGGCTCAGTGGTCTAAAGCGCCTGCTTGGGAAAGCTTGGGCGGCTTCAGGGACCGCGGTTCGATCCCCGGCACCACGTGCTGCGCCAGCCCGGCCATCAGGGTGGGCTGAGCCGGCCATAAAAATGAGTGAATAAACAAACAAAGGTTCTGAAACAAGAAAAAAATAAAATAAAATTTTTTTAAAAAAAGTCTTAAAAAAAAATTGTATTTACTTAGAAGCATTCAGAATGTCAACAAAACAATGGCAACATTTTTTTTTTCAATTACAGAGTGGTATTCCATTAACAGAACAGCCAGTATTTCGTATAAGCTGCATCAGAGACAACTGAAGATGTAAAACTACTGTCCCCATATATAGCTAACCCCATATATAACAAGAACCTGCTTTAAATTTCCATGCCAATTTACAACTCCCATACTATAGCAGGCAAGATTAGTGGCTATTGAAAATACCACCGGGACAAGGCTATCTAAAGACACGTTCAGTAGTTTAACTATACAAAAAAAAAAAAAAAAAAAAAGACACTGTACAGTTTAAAAACAAATCTTATATGGCCTTACATTTCAATTTTTTTTTTTTCCTTCAAAAGGAGTGAGTTTTGTACAGGGGGGTTAAATGTTTTATAGACAAGAAAACAAAACTGCACTAGAACCAACTTATACATCATCCTCTTCATCCTCATCCTCATCTTCCTCTTCATCCTCATCTTCCTATCCTCCTCCTCTTCCTTCTTTTTCTCACTTTTTTCAGCCTTAACAACTCACCTTTTTACTGTATTAGGTTTTCCTTCAGCCTGACTGGAAGCAATGTCCTTTTCACACTCTTCCTTTAGCTTAGCACCCTTCTTCTCATATGGCTGCTTGTCATCTGCAGTATTATTCCACATTTCTCCAAGTCTCTTTGCAAAATCACCAATGGAGAGGCCAGGATGTTCTCCTTTGTAGTGATACTCAGAAGAGAACAAGAAGGCCAAAAGAAGCCTTTTGGGCACATTGGGATCTTTTTCTGTTTCTCCTTTAGGAGGAATATAAGTTTCCATTTCTCTTTCATAACAAGCCTTGACCACTTTTGCCATGCCATCAAGTTTTCTTTTTTCTTTAGCAAACATGGTCTTCCACCTCTCTGAGCACTTCTTAGAAAACTCTGAGAAGTTAATGGAAGAATCTGGGTGCTTCTTCTTGTGCTCCTCTTGGCAAATTTGCACAAAGAATGCATATGATGACATGTTGCCTCTTGGCTTCTTAGGATCTCGTTTGCCCATGTGTACTTGCTTTCCTCAGCAAGGTACAGAGTCAGACAGTGCCCAACCAGCTCTCACTTGCCCCAGCACTGTCTCTATGGGTCTCAATGTACTGCAGTACCTGTCCCTTAACATACATTTTAAAATGAATTTTTTTTAAATGTATTTGGTATAAGGTCTCATTACTCAGCTCAGACTCGTAGTGATCCTTCTGTTTTCAGCCTCCACAGCACTGGGATTACAGGTGCGTGCCACTATGTCAGGACTCGGTCAGTGGCTCAGCATGCCTAGGGTCGAGGCCAATGCAGCATGTGGTGCTGGGAATTGAACCCCGGCCCCTGAGCTTGCCTAAGCAGACGCTTAGTCTGATCTCTCTCACTGGCCCTAAAATGAAAACTTCTAAACTAAATTTGTCAGGTCTTTAAAGTTATATTCCTTATCACTCAGAACAGAAGAGAAAAATGAATTATTTTGCCTTCTAAGGCCCTTGAAAATGAACTTAAAACATGCCACATACTCTGTATTTTGAGTGAGACTGTCCACCGACCTACCCTTCAAAGTTTGACAAAAGCATTTGGCTACTTTGGCAGGATATAAGAACATCAACAGGCAAATTAATGTTATTCCGGTGGAATTTTTGCTCATACAAATATTTTAAAGTAACCTGTCAAAAGTATAGTTGGTAACATTTATGCAGCATAAGAAAAAAATCTGCAAGTTCATTTCTTCTAACAGATATAAGGAAATAGTATAAAAATATGAATACCATTTCCTTTTAAGTAAAAAAACAAAACCTTATCTCCTTTATCATTGTAGAGCTGTAGCATCCCCTTGTGGATTCTATGGTAACTACATGAAAGCTCAAAACAATTACTTTCAGGACTTCAGGCGTATTCTTTGTAATTTTCATACTAGGAAAGACTTACACTGTCTGTTAAACAGTTTTGTTCTTTGAAAATTCTGTTTGCTTTCATTTTCCCAGTAGTTTATTCGTATCTGTCTATTACCGGCTTTGGCTAAAAGCTGATTTTCAGTGGTTCTAGTTTAATTTTATTCTTAAATGGCTATACAGTTACTTTCTCCTTTCTTTCTTGGATATTCAGTTCCTTTGTAATGCTATATTCCGTATACCAGTGCTTAATTGAGATGGTAGAATTACCTTATTCATGTTGCTATTAGCTAGTTTTTATTTGGCCTTGTATGGATAATAGGATTTTACTTGACTTTTTAAAATAGACAATATATTTACATGTTCCCAGGTTAAAAGTAAAAATCTGTCTCCTATCCCCAACTACTCAGTTCCTCATGATTAAGCCAGCCTCTGTTCCTAGGTTTTAAAAAAAAAAATGTGAACACATACAGGTGAACACATATGTTTTCTCCTTTACACAAATATATACACACTATATCCTCTTCACATGAGTTAATATAAATTAAGCAGTATTTTGTCATTGAGTATAACTATCACTATTATAATTGTTGCTATTTTTGTCATTACTCCAAAGTAGTACATGTCTTAAAATGGTTATTTTTGTTGACACCTCATTGACAAAGTAAGTACACATGAAAGAAAATTTATGAAGTAAAAATATGTGACTTATTTTGTTTACAGTGAGATAAATGTTAGAACATTACCATTTTAATGATTTAGAAGTTTATGAAATTCTGGTATTTTCCAATGCTTACATTTAATGGGGGGGATGGTCCCTGAGTTCTATCAGTCCACTTAATTCTCTGGCTTTACTTTTTATATAAATGTTAAATTTTCCAAAAATGTAATGTCAGCTTTCTTATTGTTACTTTTTCTTATACTTTATACAGAATATGACTATAATAGTTAAAAGG
This sequence comes from Myocastor coypus, assembly GCA_004027025.1. Classification (NCBI taxonomy): domain Eukaryota; kingdom Metazoa; phylum Chordata; class Mammalia; order Rodentia; family Myocastoridae; genus Myocastor; species Myocastor coypus. Next base: position 9,116 of record PVJA010004392.1, on the reverse strand, counting down.
TATTTTTCATTGTTTATAGTAATGTGTAACCCTTCTCTAAGGACAAATTTTTAAACTTTGAATGAAATATTTGCTAGTTTTACAGAGATTTGCTATCATAAACTTAAGCTGGTTTTTCTATTTTCATGTAAGAGACTGGGATACTATCTTACAAATTCTTCCAAGGTCATATGTGTGGATAAGCCATACATGGAAGCTTGTGCGTCATCAACACTGTTTTATGTCATCCGGAGTAGTGAGCAAATCTTGAGTTCTAAGGTGTAATCTCTTGTCACACAGTCATGTGGTCCTTGAATGTGTACCCTACATCCTGAGATGGTAACAGTTTTTGTATGCAGTAGGCTGAAATGTTTTGATGAACTACTTAATTATGGGTTTTATTTTTAAGTTATATAATTTATTTTCTTGAAAAATTAAATGTGATATAAAAAAGCAATATATACAGAATTTCTTTTTTTTTCATTGTAGTCCATTGCATAAATATAAATAAAGACTATCTTAGCAATAATCTAGATCAGTCTGATTCAACCAGTCACCTTGGTGTCAGAGGTATATAGTCAATATTCAAAATGTTTACATAAAAATTGATACAATAATTCGCTTTCCAGAGCTGGGGATACAGCTCAGTGGCACAGGCACCTGCCTATCAGGAGCAAGGTCTCAAGTTTGATTTCCAGTACAAAAAAATAATAATAATCCAAAATGAAGCTGGGCGTGGTGGCGCACGCCTGTAATCCCAGCACTCGGGAGGCTGAGGCAGGAGGATCGGTGAGAGTTCGAGACCAGCCTGGGCTACAAAACTGAGCTCAAGGCCAGCCTGAACTGTACAGCGAGACCCTGTCTCAAAAAGACAAAAAAAAAAAAAATAATAATAATAATAATAATAATCCAAAATGTAAAAATGGACAGTAAGGATTTTTTCATGTTATAATTTTTAATTTTGAAAGAGTCAAGTAGTAGATAAATAAATAGTTGATTTTTTCTAGCTAAGTACTTTTATACATTATTTAAGATAGGCATCATATTTTGTTCAAGATTATTTGGTTATTCAGTTTGCCAGTTTGGGCACTTTTTCCTCACTTTTCAGAGGGAGAGGCTCTTTTTTAAGTATATTTTTAATACTTGAATTTAGAAAATGTAACAAGTCTTCTGTCTTTACTGAAAATTCAGGGGTTATCTTTTATAAGAACCAGAAATAACATTTCCAGTATTAGTAGGACTGCCTCAGCACAATTAATGTTTTGTCATATTTAGCATTATATAGAAAAAATTATAGCTTTGGTCAGTTGACTTCTATTTTATTTATATAAACCTTACGGTCAAAATATTATCAAATACTGATTTATGTCTCTTAATTGTAGATGAAAAAATGTGTAGAGTAACAGAATGCCATTTTGCGTTAACTTTTCTTTATTTCTTGTTTCTGATTCTTTCAAACTGAAATATTTCATTCAAAATTAAAATATAAATATATTTGATAGCATTTTATTGTTTGCCTTTTTTTAAATTTGCTAGGCTTTAGGCATATCAGACATTGCTTAGTTGACAACTACTAAGCTAAACTTTGTCTTTAGCTGTAATTCATGCAAGGTAGCTTAATTGACAAGGATCTGTCAGGTGATTTTTGAAATTGAGCCTTGGTAACATTTCAAATAATAATCACATGTATTTATACAAATAACTATTTATCAATATTCACACATTTAGGTGGTAACTTTTGCTGTATGCGTAGCATTTACATAGCATTAACTGTGTGCCTGACACAATTCTAAGTACCCTGTATAGTAAGTGTCTTTAGGTAACAATTAAATGAATAAGGTACTGCTGTTACCCTGTAACTAACAGAAGAGGAAAGAGGCATAAAGAAATAAGTGGCTTGCCCAAAGTAACACAGCTGGGATTTGAACCAAAGTGTATGACTCCAAAGTACATGCTGTTAATCAATGTACTATAATAAATTTATACCTTTACATACTTCTGAATATGTTTGAGACATAAAAACATTCTGTCTCCAGCAAATTTGCATGCCCTTTGCTTCTAGAATATTTTAAAAGCAAGAGAGAAGAGGCTTCTTATTTAAAACAGTGGTCTTTTCAAGAAATAGGCAAAACAATGATATTTTGAGGTTTTGTGTTTGTTTTTCAAACAGATACAGGTAAGATAGTTTGTCTATAGGAATTCCTTATTTGCCAAAGAAAACTCGAGCACAAGTGTTACGAGCTTGGCAAGAGTGATCCCTTTTGTATGTCCTGAGTGCGCCAAAACAACAGACGCATTCAAATGAGTAATTGATGTGACACTGCCATAATCCCTCTTCACAGCAAAGTGCTATGTTAGGAGTGTAGTCCTAGAAATTTTATGAGAGTAACAAAGTCATATGCTTCCCCCAGTAATTTGGAGAAAGAAAAGTTAAATTGCCCTCTGAGTAAGCCACAATAGTTTGTTTTGCCTGTAGGACATGGAGTAGAATATGGAGAGAATAAGATGGGTTGATATAGTGCCAGCCAGAGAGGTAGAACCAACTGTAACCAAATAGGCAGGAATACAAGTAACATTGTCCTACTGTGTATAGAAAACACTACTTAAAAAATAAAAGATCAGCATTAATCAATAATAAAAAACGCTGGGCATGGTGGCACATGCCTGTAATCCCAGAACTTGGGAGGCTGAGGCAGGAGGATCAGTACAAGTTTGAGGCCAGCCCAAACTGTATTAACAAGATCCTGTCTCAAAAAGACAAAAAAATGTAAAAAGAGTAATAAAAAGACAAAAAAAAAAAAGGCAGATGTGGGTAAAACTCATTCAAATACAGTCTATAAGGAAAGTTTCTGGCCCAGAAGATTACTTTCTTTGGCAAAATTGTTGTCTAGATGAGAGAATCTTTTCAGATCTCCATCTGTGTCACACCATCTTCTAATAATTCCTTTTCCAAATAGTTTACCAACAACTACAAAGATACATACATTAGTCAAAGTAAGGGCTGTAGATAAATTTAAAAAAAAAAAAGTGGTAAAGGAAGATGATTATTGAAGCCAAATGATAAGTACTCAGGAATAGTGGTGTGGGTTATTTATTGTTATCATCATCATCATCATCATCATCATCATCATCATCATCATCATCTTTTTTTTTAAGGCATTATGAGTTAAACTCAAGGCCTTCACACTGAGCTAACCCCTCTTGCTTTTAAAATTTTTTGGTTTGAGAGCTGGGCATGGTGATTATAGGCCTGTAATCCCAGCACTTGTGAGGCTTGGGAAGCTAATGCAGGAGCATAACAGTTTTAACCCAGCCTGGGCCATAGTGAATTCAAGGTCAATCTGAACTGCATAGTGAGGCCTTGTCTCAAAAAATGAACAAATAAACAATTTTTTTAAATTTTGAGACAAGGTCTCACAAAGATGCCCAGAGTGGTCTTGAACTTTCAGTTTTTCTGCCTCAGCCTCCCAGAGTGTAAGGATTAGAGGCGTGCACCACCACAACCAGTTTATCATTCTTTTCTACTTTCGTGAATGGATTTTTCCATAATAGATTATACTAGTTGCCATATAATGCAAATTCTATGCCATTTGGCTGTTGTATTTTTTTAATATATAAATTTAGTTATTGGCTTGGTTTAAGTATATTGAACTAGTCATTATAATTGAGGTTCCCTTTTAGATAAAAATTTACTGATAAAAGTGGGGTCTGGGTTTATAAGACTGCAGGACATGCCTTGGATTGTGGAAGATGGACCAAAGTAATGTTCTTGTCTGGATGTTTGGTCATCAATCATTAAGACTTAGAGGTGCTTCTGAATTATGTTTACTAACAAGATTGTTTCCAGTCATTTCTTTGGCCATATCTTTAAATTATATTTCTAAAACCAGAGTAGAAATTCTGAAAGTCGATCTTCCAAGATAAGAATTCCTCTGTTGAAGGGGAGTGACAGATTTTCCTCTATTAACATCTCTTTTTTAAAAAAATTTTGCCGGGTGTGGAAAAAAATTTTTGCTTTATTAATTCTCTGGTTCTCTTCTCTATTTTTATCATAGCTCTCACAAAGTTAATAAATATTGTATTAAACCTCCTTTTCTATTTTTAAACAAGTTAGTCTTGTAGAGGAGGCCATAGCTGATAAATATAAAAACTGAATATCAAGATTAATGACTTTATAAAAAGCATTTGAAGGAATGATAGAAATATAAAATTATAATGATTAATAGTTCTAGCAAGCCGGGCGTGGTGGCTCACGCCTGTAATCCCAGCACTCGGGAAGCTGAGGCAGGAGGATTGGTGCGAGTTCGAGACCAGCCTGGGCTACAAAAGTGAGCGCAGGACCAGCCTCAACTGCATAGCAAGACCCTGTCTCAAAAAGACAAAAAAAAAATAGTTCTAGCAGTGATCATCAATGACTGCTGAGTTCACAAAAAAAAAAAAAAAAAAAAAAAAAAAAAAAAAAAAAAAAAAAAAAAAAAAAAAAAAAAAAAAAAAAAAAAAAAAAAAAAAAAAAAAAAAAAAAAAAAAAAAAAAAAAAAAAAAAAAAAAAAAAAAAAAAAAAAAAAAAACAGTCATACATTCATATCTCTAGGTAGAATTACAAAAACTATTAATGAAGTTTTCTTCCAGAGCAGCCAGTCAAAAGAAATCATTCAGCCTGCTGGATCCAGCTGTCAACATACAAGAAATACAATCTGCAGCAAATAGAGAGCTGACAAAAGACTATAACCAGCATATCAGGGAAATATTTTTAATACAGTCCCGAATGTGGACAGTATTGTAAAGCAAATTATCTGGTTTCTTTGGAGTATGGAGAGAACTATAAATTAAGAAACATAAAAACACTATGGATGGAATTATAATCTGTGGACTTTATTTGGATTGCAACAAATCATAGATAACTGCTTATATAAGTTTAGAAGAATTTCAGTACTAAGTTAATAATCATTTTAAAGAAGTTTTTGAAAATTGTTCTAAAATAATGTAGGAGTGAAATGGGGAGCTTGCTGAAGTATAATTAATTAGTTTTGATAATTAAACTTACATAATGGATACATGGGGTTTTAGTATATGGCTTTGCATCACTACTTTTTATAAAATAAGTTGAAATTTTTACATATAGAATTTACTAAAGAGCTAGATTGCAGGGCTGGAAGTGGAACTCAGTAGTACAGCATATGCTTAGCATGCAGAATGATACGGATTCAATCACTAGCACCAAAAAAACAAAGAACAAGGTCACTTATGCTATCTAGGCTATCTTATCTGTTTCAACAAAATGATTTGTAGATTTCCCTGGTAAAAATTTATTAAATTTTACCATTTTGTTTCTACATACTTATAAAACTTGCTTAAATCCTTGAGATCTTTTTTTGGGCGGTGGGGGGTTTCAGAGATTGAATGCAGGACCTTGTTCTTGCCAGGCAAGCTCCACTGAGCTATCTCCTTGTCCAAATCTGTATTTTCTTTTTCCTAAAGTCTATTGATACCTTTTTAGTCCAACATATAGTTAGTAGTGAGATTGCTGCTTATGAAATGTCCTAACTTTAAATATTAGAGTGATTTGTTGGTTTTTTAATAGGTTGGTTAGTTGGTTTATTCATTCATTCATTTATCCAGTATGCTAGAGATTGAACTTAGAACTTCATACACGCTGAGTGTATAGTATGCCTTTGAGCTACATCGCAGACCCCAGTTTATTTCTTTTAGTAACTTAGTTATCTGTTGCTTCTTTACTTCCACTATCTTAGATGCTAATTACCACTGTTGGAATATGATGTATTATTTTAGGTACTTGCTACAGCCACGAGACAATGGGAACAAGTCATCTAAAACTGATGATCTGGGATCTCTTCGATTAAATATATGTTATACAGAAGATTATGTGCTTCCTTCAGAGTACTATGGTCCTTTGAAAACTTTGCTGCTAAAATCACCAGATGTTCAGGTATTTTAAAATGTTACTATATGTCTTCGTAATTTCTCCTGTTGCTGCAATATTAATATCCAGCAACCAAGGTTAAAAGAGGGAAGGGGGGCTGTGGAGGTAGCTCCGTGGCACAAGTGCCTGCCTGATAAGTGCAAGTTTGTGAGTTTGAACCCCAATCCCGAAAAAAAAAAAAAAAGAGTGAAGGTTTATTTGAGCTTACAATTTGTAGAGGTTTCAGTTTGTAGTTGGCTGACTCCCAACTACATAGATGGGCATACAGAGAAGGAACAGTTCATGGCAGGCAAAAGGAAACAGCATTGAAGTAGCAAAAGTAGCAGCAGACGGTGAGGCAGCAGCTCTGTTTGTATCTCTTAGAGCCCAGCCAACCTGCATGTCCTTAGGGCAGGTAGCACTCAAAGCCAGGGTGGGCCTTCCCAGAATCATGCCAAACCAATCAGTAGACTAATTTAGTAATCACACACCCTTCATCTCAGCCTTACACACACTATAGACCCAGCCACTTCTGAAAAGCCCTATGACTGCATAAAGCTTTGTGGGACATCTAAATATAACCCGAAACACCATATATAACAGTTATATTTAATGAATATATGTGAATTACTTATACAGGTTATTCAACATTTAATCATGTTTCCTTGACTTTGTGCTTTTTTTTTTTTTTTAACCTTTCTATATTCTAGCCAATATCTGCCTCAGCTGCTTACATTTTGGGTGAAATATGTCGAGATAAAAATGATGCTGTTTTGCCTCTTGTACGACTGCTGCTGCACCATGATAAACTTGTTCCTTTTGTCGCTGCAGTGGCTGAATTAGACTTGAAGGATACCCAGTAAGAATTATATTCTATTAAATGTTAATGTTAATTATGTGTTGAAATTAGGTCTTCATTTACCAAATTGTTATGTAGACCAAGTTCATTTAAATTGACTAGACTAAGTGAAAAGCACTGCCTACGAAGTAATAGACAGACATCAGACAGTGTCCATATATAGGAAAGATAACCGTGACAGTTTTTTTTAATTCAGTGATGAAATTTCATATTGTGTGACACTGATGTGTACCATTGGAAAAAGCAATCAAGTGGCTTCCCATTCCCACTGTTATTTAATGCATGAGTACAGATGCATCCAGACACACATGCACATGCACAAAGATTTTTTTGGTTCAAAGCAAGACTATTTAAAACTATACATGGCCTCTATATGTTAATCTTGGTTAAAGATGAAGCTTCATAATATTGTTCTTACTTAACATATTAGCCAGCTATAAAACATATACCTTTATCAATAGCATAAAGATAAAGACAATAAAGAATTTCTCTGACTATGAAGTCAGAGAATTTGTAAATCAGGAGCTGGAGAGATAACTTTATGTTCTAAGTGCCCACCTGGCAAGCACCCTGACATAGGTTTGATCCTCAGTACTGCATGTCATGCTGGCCCCAGGACTTTGGGCACACTAAGCTGGCCACCAAAACCAGGCATGGTGAATTACACCTGTAATCCCAGCACTGGGAAGGCTGAGACAGGAGGATCACTACAAGTTCAAGCTATGTAGTGAGGCTCTATACCACATAAGTAAAAGATTAAAACAAAAGAGAGAGAATTTGAAAAGCAGTGTTTCCTTATGAAGGAGCTTTCAAGTTGCTTCTAAAGTTAATCTAATTGAAAAATGATATATAAATGCTTTTGAAAAAAGTTGTTTTGGTTCATAAATATGATTTTTGTTGTTTCTTTGTTTGGTTAACTGATTTTTAACATTTTTGGAAAATAATTTTAAGTTTGAAAATCTTAATGGCAACAAAGTTTTTTAAAGAGATTGTAAAAATTATACGACCCATGTCAAGTGTGTCATATTATTGTCTTCACAGCCTTGTTTTTACTATATTTGTTTTCATCTGTTTATATTTCTGTTTCAGAGATGCAAACACAATTTTTAGAGGAAATTCCCTTGCTACCCGATGTCTGGATGAGATGATGAAAATAGTGGGAGGACACTACCTGAAAGTAACATTAAAATCTATTCTAGATGAGGTACAGAATATGCCCCCTATCCTGACTGTTTGTTATAGCAAGTAATGTATGATAGGAAAATTTGTCCGTTCATGTGTCAGGGAAAGAGTAAGGCTGGTGGTATTCAATAGTACTTCAGCAGTATATATTATTTTGTCAATGGATTTTTACCCAAAAGGCACATTATTATATAATCTATATATATATTCCTTCAGTTACAGTTATAAGTATATGAGAAATACTTTTGTTACACCTCTTTAGGAAAGCTTAGGGTTTAGCTCCTATTCTAGGAGTTAGCTTAGAATAGGAGTTTTAAACTTCATTGGAGGGGCCCAGCGGGATGGCTCTGTGGTCTAAAGCGCCTGCTTGGGAAAGCTTGGGCGGCTTCAGGGACCGCGGTTCGATCCCCGGCACCACATGCTGCGCCAGCCCTGCCCTCAGGACGGGCTGAGCCGGCCATAAAAATGAATGAATAAAAACAAAGGTTCTGAAACAAAAAAAAAATAAATAAATAAAATAAAAATTAAAAAAAAAATAAATAAATAAATAAACTTCATTGGAGTTTTAACTTTTATTATTTAATGTCTTAGTTACTTTTCTTGTTGCTGAGACAAAATACCTGACAACCAAAGTTAAAGAAGAACAGTGTATTTAACTCACACTTTACAGAGTTTTCAGTCCCTAACTGGTTGGCTCTAAGGCAGGATAGCATGCCAGAGGGGCATCACAAAGGAAAAACATTCATGGAGACAGAAGTTAGCAAAGCAAGCACATAACCAACTACAAGTAATTGGCAATAAGCCTCTTTCTGCCCCTCTCATTATCCCTACAGCTTTAATCCTGGCATGGCACCATGTATGAGTCACACACTTTAGATCCAGCCACCTCTGAAAAAGCCCCACCTGTGACTCCAGTAGGCTTTGAAGATAATCCAGATAAAAGCCGTAACAGTTAATTTCTCAGAAATGTTATTTTCATTTTGTTGAATTATTTAGGAAAGAGCATTAACTGAAAAATTCATTTATTTTCCAGATATGTGAATCCTCAAAATCTTGTGAAATTGATCCTATTAAATTGAAAGAAGGAGATAATGTAGAAAATAATAAGGTGTGTTTTGTTATACTTATAACTGCATTAACATTGGTCTTTTTTTTTTTTTTTTTTTTTTTTTTTTT
>PVJA010004391.1:13477-86645 GCA_004027025.1 Myocastor coypus | reverse complement strand
AGTGATACTTTCTGAAAGGTGTTCCAGTAGACACCACTAAGGGTCTATAACACTTCCATGAGGTGCTTTCACTTTTGCCTGACAATGAATGCTTCTGAAGAAGTCATATGGAGTCCTTGTCCATATTCAGAACTGTGAGAAAGTCTTCCTTTACTGTTGTCTCTGAATGTTCGTTGTGAAGGTTCAGTTCTGTGATTTTGTATAAGGCAAAATCGGAGATAGCATTTATGGAACTGGGTAACCGAAACCCTGGCATTATTATTTTGTTTTTTCTTCCTTCCTAGCCCACTCTCTTGCAATTTTATTCTGGGAATAATATGCCTACTTAGAAAAGCAGGCATATATGAGTCCTTATGTAGTCTGATAAGTGCATTTTTCAGGATTGGTTAGTATAACCGTCTTAACAAAATCAAACCTCAGAGGCTTAATAAGTGAGACTGATTTCTTTCTGAGACTCCATATTTATCATAACTCAGTGGATATATTTTTTTTTCCTACAAGCCTCTCTGGGACTTGGTCTGATTCCATCAGTCAGGGGCCTGGCAAGAAACAGATGGCATATTTAAATTAGTATAAGTCAAGACATGTTTCATAAAGCAACAATTCCCTAGGGCATCAGTGAAGTGTGAGGGACCACAAGAGAAGGTGCCTTGCTGACAGAATGCTGCCATCCTTCCCTTGCCCTGCCAGGAGCATGAGGCTTCTTGACTGTAGAGCTGGGAATAGATGCCAGAAATCAAGCGTGGGCTCTGCAGCACCATGTGAACACAGCGTCAACTCCACTCGCATTGATAGAGGTCAAAGCTTGTCATAGGGACCCATGTGACAGTGAAAGGATTCGGAGCACATATTTTCAACTCCTATTATCTTCTCCCACTTCAATGTAATTCATACTGGCATATCAAGTATACAAATGGCAACATATATTCCCTTGTAGGGGTAGTAGACTTATTGCAGAAGTGCCTTTTTCAATGATACTTATCAACTTTTTGAACTTTTATCAGTCTTAAGAAACAGTTAGGTGCCTTCAGCAGTCAAATTATCATAATCTCTATTTTTGATCTGTATAATTTTTAAAATTTTTGATTAGTGTCATAACTGAACATGGGAGATAGGATTCTGGGTAATGTTAATAATTAAGCCATTTAAATTAAAGAATTTCAAAAAAAGGTAGCTTTCTTTTACATGATCAAAGTGACAACTTGTTGACAGATGACTGTTATATGCCCTCCAATCTGATGAAATGATATTTTTGAAGCAAAAGAGCATATCAAATCATTCCATGTCCATTGATATGCATGAAATATTTAATATGTTATTCATTAGCATATTACTTTAGAAAATAGGTTTTATACTTTTAAAGAAATGAATATAATAACAAATGTGTCTGAATAGGTTAGTTTATGCTGCTATAACAAACAAGCCTTAAAAATTCTCTGGCAATTACAATGATGCCTTTCATTCATTTTTCACAATATTTAAACTCCACGAAGTAGATGCCAGGCTCAGTATACAACTGGGGCCTTTAAACAGAGGCCTGCTATGAAATATAATAAATGCCTGGTTGTTGTCCCATGATTACAAATGCAGAAACATTACATGTAGGAGATTTTATATTAAATTCTAATGTTTCCAAATAAGAGTTATAAACATTATTTTGGTTCAGATTTTATTGTTCAGTGCAAGTCATATGGTCTTATAAACTTCAAGAAGATAGCAGGGACTAACAATCTTACTAATTACCTAGAAGAAATAGGAAAATTTGATCAACCATACACAAAATTAACACACAAAGGAATGAAATCTATAATATCTTAAGAAAAGTTCTGTCACTCCAAACACTTTCAAAATTAATTCAGATTCTGGAAGTTCTGCCTAAAACACACACACACACACACACACACACACACACATACACACACACACACACACACACACACACACACATACACACATATATATATATATATATAATATATTTCACAAGTATTTTATGAATTTCTTCTTTTGTTGTATAAAAATACTACAAACCATTATTTGTCCTTTGAAAGTAAATAAAAGATAAAACAGTAGTAATAAAATTAGTTCATTGTAGTGAAAACACCGGCAAAACAAATTTTAAAACGTACAAAATAGTGTTCTTAATGAAGTACACAGTCATGCAACACAACTATAGTAGTATAGTATAGCTCATTTATCTTGCACAATGAAAACTTTACATAGCAATCAGCAATTCTCCATTTTCCCTGTCCTTGGCTCCTAAAATAAAGATTTCTATTCTCCATTTTTTTTTTTAGATCAACTTTTAAAGAATTCATACAAGTGCAATAATGCCGTATTTGTGTTCCTAGCTTGTCTGATTCCACTGAGCAAAATATCTTCAGGCTTTAACCATATTATCCAATACTGAAAGATTTCCTTCTCTTATTAAAGCAGAGTATTAGTCCATTGTGAATATGCCACCTATTATTTAATCACTCCTCTATTGGTGGACATTTAGTTATTCACATCTTGGGTGTTATAAATACTATTGCAGTCAATATAGGTGGGGAAATGTTCCTTTCACATTATGATCAATTCATTTTGACTAAATACAAAGAAGTAAAATTGTTACTTCATGTGGATTTTTTTTTTTAAATTCATAGGAATGTCCCTGTTTTCTAGAGTAATCACACCATCTTGCATGCAAGAGTTCAAAATTCTCTTTATCCTCATCCAATTTTTGTCCTTCACTAGTGTTTTATGGTGGTCAGCCCCTCCCCGATGTGTGGAGATTTTCCCCACGATTTTGATTTTGATTTCCCAAAACGTTAGTGACACTGAACTCCTATTCATGTAGGTGTGACTGTTTGGTCACTGGCCTACTTGTAGAAATGCCTATATCAAACCCCACTTTGTATGTTAGATCATATTTGTTGACATCAGCACGTTACCCCAAAAGAAGAGGGTACACCATTAAATGGAAATGAAACACATATAACTCTAGCATTTTTTCTAACTCATTAACCAAAGAATATTGTTTTATAAGTTAGATTTAAAACTAGTGGTATCTTTCCAGTGATATAAAAAAATACCTGAGAAGAAGCAAGCTGGAAGGATTTACCTGGCTTATTCTTTCACAGGTTTTAGTCCATGGTTGTATGACTGTATTACCTTGAAGTCCATAGCAAGGTAACAACATGGTACACAAGAAAATATTTACCTCATAAAGGACCTGAGGCAAAGGTACAAGGAGGAAGGGCAGAGGCAGGAATAAGATGTAGAGATCCCCCATGCAATGCCCCCAGGGTCTAACCCCTTCATTTAGGCCCCACATCATTTCAATCACTTCCCAATAGTCTGTGAAATTGTGACCCCATTAACTGTTAATCCACAAGTCAGAACCTGTGATGGAATCACTTACCAAGTGCCTCACCTCTGAACACAGTTGGCTGATGACTGAACCTTCAACACTGGAACTTTGGGAGAAGCAACAGATATAAGCCACAACATCAATCAGTAAAATGATTTCTTTCATAGAGGGAATGATGTTTAGAGCCTGCAAGACAGCTCAGCAGACTAAGTGCCTGCTTTGGCAAGTTCAGGGAGCAGCGTTGGATTCCCAGTTCCATATGCTATGCTGGTCCCACCCCTAGGGCCTGTTGAACTGGCAAATGAGTCCAGGCACGGTGGCTCAGGCTTGTAATCTCAGCACTGGGGAGGCTGAAAGCAGGAGGATCACTATGAGTCTAAGCTGCATAGTGGGACCCTGTACCAAATACATACATGAAAATAAATGAATGAATGAATAAATAAATAAATAAACAAGGAATGATGTTTGAATTTAACTCATTAGAATTGTTACGTTGATTTCCTGCCATTATCACCTCAACACTCTTCCTTCCTTCCTTCCTTCCTTCCTTCCTTCCTTCCTTCCTTCTTTCCATTTCACCCTCCCTCCTTCCCTCCCCTCCTTCATTCTTCCCTCTCTCCCTCTCTTCCTTCCCTCTGTCTTTCTTTCTTTCTTCTTTCTTTCTTTCTCTTTCTTTCTCTTTCTCTTTCTCTTTCTTCTTCTTTTTCTTTTCTCTTTCTTTTTTATAATTTTATTACTTTTAATGATGAATCAAATGAGACATTTTCAAAATACATTAGTAGGACAGCTATAATAATTAATACAATGCATACTGTTGCCTTCATAGTAGTTGATGAGAATATAATATGCAAACATGATAACTTTTCTAAACATTGTTGCTACAAATGTTTCTTCTCATTGAGCTAAGAGAAAGTAGTTGCATGCATAGTCCAATATTCCATAATAGTAGTGGGTTATTATCAGAACTGGCAATGTAAGAAGCTGCTGACTTGAGCCTTTTACAGCTCAGAATGCTTATCTGGCTTTACATTTTATGCCTTGTGGTTAAGCTTTTCTGCTGGATGGTTAAGGCCAGGGTGAAGCAAGACCTGTATAACAAAAAATGTAACTTCTATACCTGATAAAGTCAGTCAAATCTCATTAGGATTTACCTTAAAACCATGTACAGCATTCTGTAGAACTTTTGTCAATGTCAGCCATCTGGATGAGTCATGGCCAATGCTTGACCAGTTTGCAATCAGTGAAAGCCTGAGAGAATGTTTTCTCTCTAGGTGACTTTCCTTAGGCACACTATATTCCCTCCCTCCCTTCCTTCCTTCCTTCCTTCCTTCCTTCCTTCCTTCCTTCCTTCCTTCCTTTCTGGGGATGACGAGATGGCTCAGTTGTCTAAAGCACCTGCTTAGGCAAGCTTAGCCAACTACGGGGGTTGCGGTATGATCCCCGCCACCACATGCTGCACCAAAACCACCCCCAAGAAAGGCTGAGCTGGCTATTAAAAAAACAAAACAAAACAAAACTTACTTTTTTCTTTTTTCTTTCTTTCTTTCTTTCTTTTTCACTTTTTTTTTCAGACAGGCTTTTTCCCTGTAGTCCAGGGTTGCTTTGAGCTCACTAGGTAGCCCATGCTGCCTTCGAACTTGTGGCACTCTTCGTACGTCAGCCTCCCAAGTGTGCTACCACTTTTAACACTTCCATTTTGTTGTGTTCAATATTTCAACTAAATCTCAATTCAGTACTGTACTGTATTCATTTTTGCATGACTTTTTTTATTAATAGCATTGGATGCAAAAGACTGTACATAAAATGTAGAACAGTCCCACATGCTTCACATGTATCATACATTTCTCCTAGTGTACATTGACATAGTACACTTGACACATTGATAAAACAGTGTTAGTTTATTATTATTTAAAATTCATATCTTAATAATATTACCTTAACCAAAAGATAGTTTTTCTGTTACAATATTTCAGCCAGAGCACGTTACATTTGATTATCATGTCTTTACATCATCTTCTGTTTTGAGTAAATTTTCCGTATTTATCTTCTCTATGATAACCTTGATAATTTTGGTGAGTACTGATTCGGTTTTATGTAGAATGTTCATCTAATGAGATTTGCCTGATATTCTTCTCAATGGAGTTTTAGGTTTCACTTTGGAATTCTCAAATTTCTGGTTGTGTGTGTGTGTGTGTGTGTGTCTTTGGTATAGGGTCTCACTATGCAGCTCAGACCCATAGTGATCCTCCTGTTTTCATCCTCCCAAGTCCTGGGATTACAAGTGTGCGCCACTACACCTGGTCTTTGTGGCTGGCTCAGTGTACCTGAAGGCAGGGCTGACATGCTATGTGGGGCTGGAGATTGAACCCTGGTACCTATGCTTACCTAAGTAGCCATTCAGTTTGCTGAGCTATTTCTCTGGCTTTTCTGAATTTTTTTGAGGGGATTTTTTTTTTTTTAAACTTGATTACCAAGTTCACTCTTGCAGTAGAGTTCACTATCATCATATCATTTGGAATATGGAGATGCCTCAGTTTACAAAATTGATTCTTTACACAGTTCTGGTTTCAAACTCTGTCGAATGAGAAATGAATCAGGTTTGATATTTAGGTTTAATGTTGACTTTTTTTAACTTTTTGAGACAGGGTCTTCCTATGTAGTTCAGTCTGGTCTTGAGCTCAGTTCTGTAGCCCAGGCTGGTCTCGAACTCACTGATCCTCCTGCCTCAGCCTTCCAAATGCTGGGATTGCAGGCGTGCACCACCACACCTGACCTTTTAATGTTGATTTTATGGAGAAAATTGATTCTGTTCTCATCCAATTTAGTTTACAACTAGAATCAAGGAGAAAATTCAGTTCATAAACTGAGGTACACTGCTGTCTCCTCACCTCAGCAATAACCATGTGCTTCATTTATTCTCCCCACATGCTTCAACCCATGCCACCCGTTTGCCATCTCTATCATTTTATTTTTGCTGTAGTACCATATAAGTAGAATCATAAGGTACAGAATATTTTCATATTGAATATTTACACATAGTTTGCCTTTGAGATTCAGTTATATCTTTGTATGAATTAATTGCATATTTCTTTTCACAATTGAATAGTATTTATTGAATGTGTACACTACAGATTTCTAAGCCACTCACATAATGAAGTATCTTGGTAGTTGCCAGGTATTGTTAGTGATCTACATAATATCCATAAATATTTACTGAATAGTTTTTCTATAAACATAAATTTTTAAATCAGTTTGGTGTGTAGGATTATTATTGCTAGCCTGAGTAAGACACTTAGATTTACCAGTAGTTAGTAAACTGTCCTCTGAAGTTTCTGTACCCTGTCAGCAGTGAACCAGCTTCCTTGTTTTGTAATATCTTGAGCAATTGGTATAAATTGTAATTTCATCATTCTAATAGGGTTGCGATATATCTCATTATTATATGAACTTGCATCTGTATAGAGGTAAAAGATGTTGGTCACCACTTTTTACCAGCTGTATGTTTTGCAATTATTTTTTTTTTCCAATCTGTGGCTTGCCTTTTCATTATGGCAACAAAGTCTTCCACAAATGTGAAATGGAGACTGCAATAAAAACCTAACTGATTAATATTTCTTGTATTTATAATGCTTTTGGCATTGTATCTAAAAATTCATCTAGAACTGTTATCTGAATATCAGCTATTTAAAATTAGGTATATGAAAGTTATAAAGTATGTGTTTATCATTGATTCAAGTTCTAATGATTACTTCTCCAACCTTTTGGTATATTTTGCAATTATCTTTACATTTGTTCTTTATGTTATGCCAAATAAATATTGCCCTGTGCCCTGATCCACCATATTCCCTGAGTCTGACACCTTAAGGCTTTGGGTTTTCCCAAAGTGCAAATGATAACAAAGTGTGAATGTTTTGATTGGACTCCAGATATCAAGACAGATATAACAGCACAACTGAACACTGTCATGAAACAAGACTTCTAGACCAGCATGAATGACAATATAAATGTTTATATGTAGGGGAATATTTTAAGAAGAATTTATAAAAATGTGTTTTTAATGGTAATATAATTTTTAAAATTTAATCGTTCATCATAACTCACACTACACACTGTTGCTTTCTGATTGTTTTGCCAGTTTAGTAACCTTATTTTTGCAGATCTTCACGGTGAGCAAGGTAAGGAAAGCTTTGAAATAAAGTGTCTGGAAATGTCCTCATTCTTCAGACCTCATCTCCTGAAATTTGTCATTCGTATGCTAACTTGCTCAACTTGACAAATTTATTATGGGAGTGCACCAAATTTGTGGGTCCAACAGCTTCTGCTCCCAGTAAGCAATTCTCAGGTGCATCTTTCCAGATTTGGAGTGACATTTCCCCTGAGAACTCAAATGTTTAGTACATCAAAGAAAATTATGTCTAGTTTTCTCTTGCAGGAAAATGAATGATTGATGACTTCTAAAAGCTTAACATATTGGGGTTGAAAATTCTATGATCATTTTTAGTTATTTGAGCACAACATGGGAAATTAAGTAAACACTACTTTTAGTTTTGCTATTTTAGATAATTTTGTGTTTTATATATACATATATATGTATAAATGTTATTTTTACATTACTTTTGCAATGTGTGTATGTGTTTAGATTACTGTTGGGGCTCTGATTTTCAATAGAATATAAACAAAATATAAGCAAGTACATAACTTAATGCCAATGAGACTGAAATACATTAAGTCAGAAAAATTCTGTTTTCAAATATCCCATGTCCTCACTTAATAGAAAAAACATACATACATAACCATTTCCTAAATATTTCATAATGTGAAATTAGTTTAAATGGAATGGTTTCATAGTAGATATATCATCAATGCATATGCAACATCCTAACATAACTTCTTTCAATAACTTAATGAAATTTTTAAGGTAATATATCTACTCATACTATAAATTACTCTTAAGAAGAATTATAAATGTTGTAAATTCATTTCTCTTCTAATGCATTAAACAAAGTACTTTGTGAAAAATAGAAGCTTATCCTTGTTCTTATCACGTGACATATCAAGGTTAATATACAGACTTCATAGAAAGTTGTTTATGTTTATTATGCAACAAAAAGTAAATTTACAACAAGTCCTATACCCATTTATGCAGTCTTAAATAGGATCTTTAAAAAAAAGGGAATAATTTGCATTAGCGGGCATCTTGAGCTAAGTATCTATGTGTATGCACCTTGAAAATTGACTTAAGGCACACATTATTGACCTATTAAGTATACCCTTGTTCAAGATGGCATTAGTAGTGCTCATTGTTTTTCATATTATTTCAAAGCTGTTCACAAATATATCTCTAAATAAAAATATTGCTTCATTAGTGTGTACAATTTATTTACTGTTATTCAGAACTATGATGCAACAGTTGTCCAAAGCCTCTCAAAATATTGATTAAATGTATCGCTGATAACATAAAATGAATCTTTAAAATTACTTGACAGTTCTGTGATTTCTTTGTTGTGTATTTTCCAATTGTTCACTATTTTGATTTGTTGCTATTTGATTCACTTTCTTAATAAAAAATCCATTTCGCCTTTTGGAACTTGGCATTTCTAGCATTCTGCAATCTTTACATTGACATAGAAATTACTAACAGATTTTACCAAGAAGGGTTGCCTCATGAAAATTTGTTAAAGACTCATCGAACTTGACTTGCATTTATCTCAATTGATCGATTGCACTTACACCAGCAATTTTCACATTTGTTACAATACACACTGAAAAGAAAAATAGCTGGGAGTACAAATTAGTTCATATTTGATCTAACTGCAAACATGAAAGGGAGTACATTAAAGCTAATCATCCTTCTATTACCTTGTCATTGCTGTATTTTTACTGATACACGATATGAAATGAAAAACAGAGCGGGCCTTGGGAGCGTGGTGACGATGGAGTGGAGGAACTGTCCGCCTGTCTCTCCTGCTTACTGCAGCATCCTGTCATTTGAGCTGTGCAAATCCAGTATTCACCCATTGCATTTTGGCTTTTCTGAGAAACAACAGAAATGCAAATGCCTGAAAAACTGAACACATAGAGAGTTAATCTGTTTCAAGATTGTATTCATTTTATAAAAAGTAAAAAATAATCTTTATTCTCACTGAATAATACATTAGCTCTTTAAGTGATTACATACTCATTTTTGGGTTTAAAAATTGAAGGTGAGCATCTAGAACAAATCAGGGACAGAAGTTAATTTAACTGAAAATATTTATATTTGGTATTTAGTTTTTTGAAGATATAGCATTTTGAGGTTCCCTAGAGTTCTATCAAGACTAGTAAGGTGCTAGGTTTATTTGCTATTGCACCTGTAAAATTATCTTTTCATTGAATTTAATGAAGTTTATCCAACTACCAAATAAGAGTTTCCAAATAATGACCGACTTGCAAAAACACTGTTGATGTAGAATATTCTGTTCATATCCCATTACTTACTTCATTCCCTCCAAAAAAAAAATGTGCCATTTGGGAAGAGGTTATTTAGTCTTTTGAGCAAATTTCTATATTGTAACTTGTCTACATAAGGACTCACAAATAGTCCTTTAAAAGTAACTGATTTTATTAATAATTTCTTTTTTATATATATTATGGTTGGCTCAGCCTCTCCTGGGGGTGGGGCTGGCACAGCATGTGGTGCTGGGGATCGAACCATGGTCCCTGTGGTTGCCTAAGCTTGCCTAAGCAGGTGGTTTAGACAGCTGAGCCATCTCACAAGCCTTTTATTAATAATTTCCCCACTCCTGATTTATCTTGGCGATAACCTGTACATGCTAAGTTTGAGATACAAATGCTAATTTCATTAAGATAACAAAGACTCTTCAGAATAGAGGCATTTTCAAATACCATGGATAAATGTAAATTGTCTGAGAGCATCTTATCCTTTTGTCGTGCTATACTAGGGTAACGTCAGCAGGACCTGAAGTTGTTAGGAGGACCAGAACTGAATACTCATTATTCTCTTAACATTACACACTTGGAGACTTATGTTACAATTGCAGAATAAGTTACTCTAACATATTATGCAATTTATAATTAGTAATTTTACAGATATATATTCACTCATTTAAGAAATATTTGTCTTACTGAGCACTTATACAGCCAGTTTCAATTGAGCATGAACATTTTTAGAAAAGAAAATTTGTTTTTCTGTTGCTGACAGACAGAAAACAAACCAAGTAAACAATTTGCTTGTTAAATAGTAATCCACTGAAGGTAAGTATTAGAAACAAAAACCAAGAAGAGGACAAAGAGGAGTGCAAGCTTATATAAAGGTTGTCATGGCAGGTCTCATTATAAAGAAGAAGTTGACTAAACTGATGCTGGAATATGTGATTCAGGCACTCAGTAAGAAAGTTCTCTCAGCAGAGAGAGCAATAAATACAGTTTGTTATGGCTTGTGATGATATGTCCCCCAAATCTCATGCATTCATGAGTTGTTAATTGATTCATGATCTAATACTAGCATAATTGCCATGGCCGATATTCACACTGGGGCTGGTAAGCTGAATACAGGAAGTGAAGGAAAGAGGCTTGCTCTCTGGCTCTTCCTTTTTTGCCCTTGCTGCTTTTGCTGTCTCCCTCACTATGACTTGTTGCTTCTGCCATGTGCCACTCTTCCTTGGATCCAGCCAAGTATGGACTCCACAAACTGAGCTAAATAAAAAATTCCTTCCTTAATTCCGTGCATCAGGTATTTTGTCTCAGCAATGAGAGAAAAGGAATCAAGGCACAATGTATCTGAGAACGGATTATGTTCTAAGAGCATCATCACAGAAACCAGAGGCTGGAAGAGGAACTCAATTTCCTTAGCTGGTACTTGTCAGTGTTGACCGACCCGTCTCTGTATTAAGACAATTTTGAGCCTCTGGACTTTTTATGCAATACCCTATGGGTGGGTTTTTCAATGAAGAAGATTCATAGCGTAAACTCAAAAGTCACATTTTCCGTATTTTCAAGGTCAGACCATTCACATTCTCATCCAGATTGAAAGGGAAGAGACTCATAAAACCTGTCAGTAGAAAATGTGAGAAGGAAGTGGCAATTCTGTTGCAAACTGATTAGTTTACTTGTCATGATATATAGATAAACTGCAATGTAATTACTACATTTAATAGCTTTAATAGCACTGGAATATGATATATCATTGAAAAGAAAATCATTTCTTTCGTTGATTAAGAATGGACAAATTCTGGGTCGATCAAGTACTTTTACTTTCAAAGTCTGCAACATGGTGTTGTATGGGCCTGAACATTTTCCAGATTCTGAATTTCAGGGAGAAAGATAAAGCCAATGTATATAAAAGTAAATCATCAGACACTATGTTGCATTGTTTCTCTGTCTGGGGTTGTTTTGATTGTAGTTGTAAACTAAGTTACTCCCTACACAGTTTCAGAACTTGTTACAGAGATTAAGAAAGCTTCCCTGATCATCTCTGTAGACTGAAAACAAGAAGCAGTTTTACTTATTCATGCATTTTAGGTGGCTCAACCTTATACAGTTTCTGTATTTTAGCCTTAAAAATAAAAAATAATATACTTTAGAGCATTATATCTAGCAGCAATGTAGAATAAGCTGATGGTTCTACAAACCGAAGCAGTCTGAAGGGTTCAAAGAGAGGGAAATGTAAATTTGAAATGTATAATATCAGTGAATGAAACTGTACTTCGTAGGGTAATAACTGGCCGCAAGGATAAACAATTATTATAAATTTATTTATTTTGTCATATGTATATTTATGGAGAGTTTAATTTACGTGGTTTCTAGAATCAAGCAAGTAGACAGCCAAATGCTAAAATATTATGTTTGTTTTTATTCATTTTGTTGTTGGAGTGAGTTGTATAACTTGTTCAGCATTCATTTATCTCAGCAGCAGAATGGAAAGGATGACAATATGAACCTAGTTATACTATGAGTTAATACAATAGCAGTGTACATGTATAGAGAATGACAAAAAATAAAGTTTCTAACACTTGGGAGATTAGCTGACACTATCTCTTGGCTCCATGGTGGAAAATGCTTGCTGCCCTGGCTCACTATCAGAACTTGTTATTCCACTGTTGGACACAGACAATTTCCTAGAATATCTCTAGCATGCAAGATCTCTTTGGTTATTATGGGTCAAAATGAAAGCAGGAAAAATCCATAATAAAGTCTAAAACCTAACAAAATGTAGAAGTTGTATAACCTACAGAAATAACACATAATCTCTTCTTCTAGCTAACTTCAATGACTACCAACTTAATGCTGATTATCAAAATTTAGCTTTCTTCTACATAATTTCTTTTTTTTTTTTTTGAGACAGGGTCTCACTGTGCAGTTCAGGCTGGCCTTGAGCTCACTTTTGTAGACCAGGCTGGTCTCGAACTCACAATGATCCTCCTGTCTCAGCTTCCCAAGTGCTGGGATTACAGGCGTGAGCCACCCCGCCTGGCTACATAACTTTTCTACAACTAGGAAAACCCAAGAAGATTTCCTTGCTATAAATAAGGTCACTGAAAGAGCTATTCACACAATTATCCCTGACTTCCAATATCAACTGATCTGAAGTGAGGTCCCTTTTTCTTGGGCCTGACCCAATCCACCTAAAACATACATCCTAAAGTAAGTCATTTAAACAAGCTTCTACGTAGGTAGCCCTTAGTTTTTTCTGGTCTATATCTCCCCTTGTATAACTAGTAAATTTAAAATTTGGATCACTAGCCGGGCGTGGTGGCTCATGCCTGTAATCCCAGCACTTGGGAGGCTGAGGCAGGAGGACTGGTGCGAGTTCGAGACCAGCCTGAGCTACAAAAGTGAGCTCAAGGCCAGCTTCAACTGCATAGCGAGACCCTGTCTCAAAAAGACAAAAAATAAAATAAAATAAAATAAAATAAAATAAAATAAAATAAAATAAAATAAAATTTGGATCACAAGTATGCTCTTTAGCTTTTGGCTGAGGTCCTGGACTATATGAAGTTATGCAAAATTTTTAAAATAAGTGAATATCCATCAGTATAAGCCATGGTTATTGTGATGGTACTAGTAGTATAATTACTACTAGATTTTAATATTTCCTTCTTTCTTTCTGCCCACAACTCATATTATTCTTTTTTCTCTAACAGCTTTTAGAATCCTACCATTATGTTGAATTTATGGAATCTTCACTAAGTTATAGATTTTTAAATCATGGTTAACTAGAGTTCTACATGCCTCAGTTAAGTATGTCAAATTGTTTCTCCATGGCAGGTAAGTTTTCCACTGTCTGTGAACAAGTTGATTATTTAATTAATTAATTAGTTAATTAATTAATATATTTAGTAGCATGTGTGGTATCTACTGTTTTTTTTCAGTGATTCCAGTAAGCCTCATGTTATTCTCCTTCTTTAAATCATGCAGCAGCTGCTGGACTGATTTCTCACACTCTCTTGCTACTTTTAACAAATCTTTCTTTCTATGATTGCTAACAGCTAGCCTGTCTCTTATATCCAAGTTTGTGTCCTCGTGTTCACTCATTTTGCTGTGGATACCCTCGGTGGAATTGTGATTCTCTGGAAATCTTCCTGAATCTGTTTCATGAGTTCCATTTCTTTCCTATGTTGGGCACTCATGGCTTCTGTCATTTTCTTAAGCTATTCTATTTTTTTCAAATGTATTTCTGCTAAGAGTCACTAAGTTCTGCATTCATTATGGACACCAGTTCTGTAGTTATCTGAAATTTTTTTTCAAGAGCTTCATTTATTTGCTCTTTTATTACCACTGTGGAAAGGTTAGGTGGGTGACATTTAGATTGCCCCACTTCATTACTCACTCGGTTTGCATTTGCTGAACTGAAGCTGTGCCTTGTTTAAATGTTCTGTATCTCTGTCTGTCTCTGTCTCTATCTCTGTGTCTCTGTGTCTCTCTGTCTCTGTCTGTCTGTCTGTTTCTCTCTTTCTGCCTTTCTCTTAGTTTTTCCTTTAATTTCTTTTCTTTGTTGAAGCTTGTAAATTGCCCATGGTGAATTTCTTATTGTATCTAGAAACCCTAGAAAATGACTACTTCTCAGAAGGATCTTCCAGGTTTGGCTGGTTTTTGGGTTTTGAGTCTGTTACAAGATTTTATCTCTTTAATTGGATGGGGATGAGAAGTTAGTGTCTGTTTGGCCCAGCCACTGGTTCTTTGGCAATATGCCAGTATATTCTATCACCCTTGGCAATTTCAGTGTTAGAATGTTAGGAGAGAAACTTTTTAGAACAATTGTGTCACTGTGGCCAAAATGGTATAGCTGAGAGTAACAATAGCACCAAGGACAGCTTGGAAATTCACATATAACTTGCCATCTTTAACACTGTGAGCTAGATTTGTGGCTATACATACAACATGTTTACATTCCGCAAATAAGTCCTGAATGTATCAATTTTACCTTCAAGGGAGAAAAATTCAAAGGGCAAAAAATAGAGACGTAGAAGAAGAGAAAGGAAAAACAAGGTCAAACAATGAGGGGGACAAAAACAAAAGAGCAACAAGCAAACAAGAAAAGAAAGAGAAAGAAAAAAGGAAAACATGTCAGCTCCCCTGTTTCTTTGCTGTTACTGGTACACAGCTTTGGAGACAGTGTTGATTTATTACAACAAGCCAACACCAGGTTTATGGTAGTGAATGGATCATCTGAGGAGGCCTCAGACTAGACCCAGTCAGCCTGAAGCAGTCTGCACACCTGCAGGCTCAGTTGCAGTCACTAGACGGACCCAGCAGTTCTGGGTTCTGAGATACATGTACCCTCACCCTCAGCTACTGCAGTCCTTCAGTTCCACTGTTGCCTTCCTCTGCAAGATATTTGTGAAGGCTTTTGGTGTTACCAGTAGTCACTGCACATTCCCAGGTTTGAGCTGTCTCTTTCACTCTTTGGACTTGACCCAGGAGAAGGCCCTGGCAATGACCTCCTCTTCCTCATTGAAGTTTTGCTTTTCACTCTCCTTGTGTACTTCAATTCTTGCTCCAGGTCCTTCTTGGGCCCAGGGGATTCACTTTACTGTTTCTTGTTTTCCAGAAACCGTTTTATCCTAGTGTTTAGATGGAAACTCTCAGAGGGGCTTCTTCTTGGTTGCTTGGTGCTCCTATATTTTCCAGACGTCCAAGAAAGAAATATATTACTCTTAGATTATGTGCTATAATGTTCACTTGCAGGAAACAAATATTTCAGAATATGAAGTGTGAACAGGATTTTGCCAACAAGAGGGAGGACATAAACAGAGATGAAAGAGGATTGTTATCACACATAGGACAGACACATGGTTTGAGATAAGGAGACAAAAACTCTGCCCTATATTTTACATAGAAAATTTTCAGATAAGAGACTTCATCTGATGTACTAAGAATTGGAATTGTCAATGAGTTACAAATAACTGTATAAATGAAATAAAAGTCTCTGATGATTTTCCTAAAAACAAAGTTAGTGAAAATTGAAAATTTATGGTAATTTATGTCTGAAAAATTTGAAGGCAGCTCAAACTCAGCGGCAATTTGTCCTACCACATGATCAGTATCATTGATTATATAATCAGCAGATTACCAAATGCACTCAAACTTTCCAATATTCATACTGTTTTAAAGCTTTACTAAAAATGCATCATTAAACTACATTGAGAAGAATTACATAGTAGTTCTTAATTGGGACATGGTAATGATTCTACTACTTGATGATTTCAAATACTTTGCCTAGGTTAAATAATCTGAAACGTGCTAACATGGTGCATCTTTATGTATGTATATGTGATGGCACTGAGCCAGTGCATGTATAATGAAGGCTAAAATATTCCTAAATGTCTTATTTCTTTAAAAAGGAGGCATTTTTTACACTATTTTTTTCAGTACAATTTTTCATAGTTCTTCAGTACAAATACATCACAGGGATAAATTTTAAACCTGACAATACTTTAAAAAAAATTCCCCTTTCTATATATGTCCTGACCACTTCCACAACCTTTAGCATTGGCTTTGTAAAACATGTGCTGGGTTGGACTCAGATTTAGTTGAATATGATTTTTATGTTGGCTCTGTTCTGTACTGCTCTGGCAGCATCAACAATTTTGTTGTACTTGGGTTTCTTAACCAATATATTATGATTGTAATTTTTAACAGTGATAACTCATGATTGTCAGGATTATCAATAATTCTCAGGACGTGTCATTACTCAAAAGAAGAGTACGTGTATTTATATAAATGCTATACACGTAGAAGATTCAAAGATTAAGTTTCAACTACTTTTATTAAAGCCATATTTCTACCTTATCCTAACTCTACCGATCTTATACTCTCATTGACTCATATTTAAAAGCTCCTAAGGAAGTCTCACCATCTTTGGAGGCCCACAACTGTGTAACAATCTAGTCTAATCCTCAAAGCTATAAAGTGTTTTCCTCTGGATAGTACATTTCTTGATGGCAGGTAATGAATATCTACAGAATTTTCAGTGAGTTTACCACAATGTTTATTGTAAACAGTCAACCTAGGATTTTTTAAAGATGTATATTAATTTTAAGGGAACTCATTAATCATATAATCTACCCAAATCAAGAATTAAATACTTTTTTAATCTACCATGTTAGGAGAATCTCTTCCTTTTCTGACCTGCAAATTATATATGTCACTTTTCTCCAAAATCCTGAGGAAAGTTTCTCTCTACATTCCTAACAATGACCACAAAAATAATTATAAGATGCATCATTACATAGAGTGGTGGGTCCAATGGTGAATGATTTGTATGGAGCCCAATGACAAGGACCCCATGACACAAACTGTAATCCTTAAGGGTCATTAGGTGTCATTTCACAGAGGTGGGAGTTGGAGTGAGTAGCTTGGGCATGCATTTTTTTCAATAGCTACTTGCTTTTGAGAAAGTAATTAAAAAAAAAAAAAGCCTGTGGCAGCGCTCTGAAAATTATAGTGAGCATCAATAGTGAAAGTGTTCCTGCATCTCACTAAATAAATAAGCCAACACCAAATCTGAATTTGTTTTCAGTTTCCTCCCTCATACTAATTTTATTCTTGTGAAACATCTGCCTAGCTTTTAATCTCCTGGACTAACAAATCATTTCTCATTTGTTTGTGGACCAAATGATTTATATCAGTGTAAAGAATGACTATAATATTCTTTTCTCAAGTGAGTAACTCTTTAGCTAAACAATAATGAGTAGAATGTGTTACTTCCACTAATCCTGTTTATTGTTTGTGGTCCATGCCAATGGCTTCAGTTTATTAAGATTTTTGGCAGGAGAGCAGAACTTACAGGTTTCCAACTCCACATAAAATACACTTTTAAGAAACTTGGTTGACACATTTAAATAAAACCCTTGAAGCTACTAAGTTAGGCATTCCACAAGCATCTCTAAAATTTTTAGAATTCTAATGTGATTTTGGGAACTGTAGGAAAATCATGATATTTGACCACCAAACTTTTGGCAAGAAAGATAGTATTCTCTGGCCAACCTTTTCTGTTATAAGAAATATTCCATAATGAAAAGAATTAGTTGTTGTACTATAAGCTATGTTTCCTTCACAAACTGTCATATCCACTTTGCTTAAATATATTTAGATGTTTTTCATATGTATATATATCATATTAAATGTGTATTTATGTATGTAAATAAAAATATACTCTTCTTGGAGACCAACAATTATTATAGTGCTATTCTAAAAATTAAATTAATCCAATATCCCATAATAGCAGTGGGTTATCAGTACAACTGGCAATATCAGAGGCTATTGACTTGAGCCTTTTATACCTCAGCATATTAGTATGGCTTTCCTTCTTATACTTTGTGTTTAGACTTTTCTGGTGGATGGTTAAGACCAAGATAAAGCAAGGCTTATATAACACAAAATGTAACTTTTGTATCTGACAAGGTCAGTCAAATCCCCGCAGGATTTACCCTGAAACCACACACAGTGTTCTATAGAACTTTTGTCAGTATCAGCCATCTGGATGAGTCATGGCCATTGCTTGACCAATTTGTTCTCTGTGAAAGCCTGAGAGAATGTATATATATATATATATATATATGGCTACTTTCTCTTTGTTTAAAGAGAAGAAAGATTTGTAGTAATAATGTTTAGACAAGATATATCTGCATGTTGTACTCCAAACAACTAGTATGAAGACAATATACAATGTGTTGATTATTGCATCTGTCTTACTTACCTATTGTAAAACTACCTTATTGCTATTTCTTTCTCATTAAGATTAATAAATAAAATAAAAAGCAAACAAATTAAATTAGATTGATTTTAATAGTAATGGAAAAACCTGAAATAATTGTGGCTTTTCTTATATTTCTAACAGAAAAACTTAAAAACTGGTCCCACTGGTTAATCACTAAATGGATATAATGCTTTAATTATAAACAAATTATTAAAAAGAGTAATGTTCTACTCAAATCTTTTCAGTAAAAATTTATAAATCCCAAAGAATAATCCTAATATCTAAATATTCCATATTCTTATATTGTCTTTGACTTTTTTGAGAGTAAAACATTACTTAAAAGCCTGTTTTCTATTCTATACTAGTATTAGACAGTGCTGTGTTTTTCTACTGGGCAACCTGAATATTTGTGAACTAACAGAATGTAGCAAACACTAATCTTATGGTTTTAAGATTAAAGCAATGTTTAGTAAGGAGAAAATATGCTTCTGCATTTTACACTGATTATTTTATAACTTTAGCTGAGTTTTCCACTCAGAGGAACATCTACTATCAATGATTTGTGTGAACAACAGAAAGTTCATAGAAATAGGAAACCATTTTGTTTTATAAAATATAATTTTCAATGAATGAATTCAAATGTTTAAGTTCTAGTATGTGACGAATATCTAGTGAGCAAAATCAGACATAATAGAGAGCCCTTCCCTTCTCATGATATAAGAAGTTTATATTTGAAGTCTCATGAAATAGTCATTGGAATTCTAGTGAGTTAATCCCTACCTACTACTTCCAGAACAATCCATGTTGAGAATAAGGACACTAAAGAATGTTTGTACTTGGGCGGAGCCAAGAGGATCCTAAGTTGAGCTAGGATGATGTCTAAGGTGTTGACAAAAGTCTTATCCCAAGAGCAAAGGCTTTGACTCAGGGAAAAAGTGGGTTTTATTAATCCATGAAGAAAGGGATGAACCCGTGAAACAGCTCAGTGGACTAAAGCGCCTACTTAGGCAAGTGCAGGAGCTGAGGTTCAATCCCTGGCAGCAATGCCATGCTAGCTGCACCCCCAGGGTGGCCTGAACCAGCCAGAGTACGGGCGTGGTGGCACAAGCCTATGATCCTAGCACTGGGGAGGCTTAAAACACGAGGATCATTGTGAGTCTGAGCTACATATTGAGACCTTATAACAACCAAATACATTGAAGAAAGAAAGAAAGAAAGAGGATGAATGAGTGTGAGAGTGGCAATAAATATGTAAGTGTATAATGTGGGCTAGGGGAGTGGTCCCAAATCACCTCTGCAATATGCAGAAATGTATGTGGAAATGGTAACCTGAATATACAACTTGAAATAGTATCTAATGTTTTGGGGTCTGTGCTTCAACTCTGATGTGTAATCTTTTATGCCTTAGGAAGTTATAGACTCTTGCCTCATGTCTTGAACCCAACCAATAGAGTGGTGAGTAGCTCTCCCACTCTTTCTCTAAGACTCTCTCCCACCCTCAGACATGTTTTCTGGGAGCTGGATGGTGAGACAATACTGACCTCTCACCTCTCAAAGACCACAGGTCAGGACCTTGGCTAGACAAATTTGCATTGCTTAAAATCAATGAAGGAGCAGGATTAAGAGAAAGACCTAGCCAGCTCTGCATATTTCAATTCATAGAAACAGAGCCAGGTTTAGCCAAGGTAGAAATAATTGCCTTTCCTTTAAGGAGAGTCATTCAGGTGTTCCCCCTAAGCACTGTCACCATTTGTAGGGAATTTACACTCTACAGAGAAATGGAGAATGGCAATAAGATTGACAATCTGGAGAGGAAAACAATGGATATTCTTGTTGTTATGTTGTATATGTTATGACATATATGTTATGTCATAATAAGCAACTATAAAGATAAATATATTACAGAAAAAACTTGAGGTTTTTGTTTTGGTGTATTTTAGTACAGGGTCTACAGGGTCTTACCACACAGACCAGACTCATAGTAATCCTGTTTTCAGCCTCCCAAGCACTGGGATTAGAGGCATGTGCTACCACACCTAGTCTCAGTTACTGTCTTAGGGTTCCCTGGAGACCTACCTGGCACAGCACACTGGGAATGGAACCCCAATCACTGTGCCCCAATCACTCCAGCCCCAAAGCTGGAGTTTTAGTAGTTACTAAATCTCTAAGACTTATTCCAGGGTCTGGGTCAGAAGGCAGTCATTGTATAGGTGTAGGGAGAATTTATGGCTAAAAAAGAGACAATACTTCTCTGGATAATTAATCGAGCAGATATTAATATGAAAGACCAACTTGATTAGCATCTGGTAAATAATTTACCCATATATTATA
The DNA here is from genome assembly GCA_004027025.1 of Myocastor coypus. Classification (NCBI taxonomy): domain Eukaryota; kingdom Metazoa; phylum Chordata; class Mammalia; order Rodentia; family Myocastoridae; genus Myocastor; species Myocastor coypus. The sequence continues at coordinate 65,763 of PVJA010004391.1, read as the reverse complement.
TTTATATAGTTTAAATTCAGCTACTCATTTCATGTGATCCTTTCAGTTCACAAATTCTTCTAGGCATTTGCTAGGAAAGCAGACTGGAAATACTTAGAGGTGAAAACCTTCCTGAGCCTATGGAATTATAGGAAAAAATAGAGCCTAAAATTTTGTTTTCAAGGACATTAGGAGTATGACCTTTGTTTTTATAGTTTTACCCCATCATAGAGGAGGAGAAGGCCCTCTTTGGAGCTTTAACAGATGTGAGACTCTTTTTGCTTTGTGTATAAAACGTTCTACACCTCTGCTCCCTTTAGAAGAGAAGCTGATTAGAACCTAACCTGGAAGTCTCAAAAACCATTAGAGTAATATTAGTGGTTTCCAAGTCTTTGCAGCAAGAACAAAAGCAAAATGAAGGCGAAGTCAGGCCCTGAAGGAGTCTGGCAAGTTAATGAATGATGGCCTCCTTCCATCTTCTGATATTCAATTGAGCTGCAGCAGATGGGCAGGAGTTCCATGGGACAAATGAATTATGCACATCCGACTGTCATTACATTTCTCACAATCACATTTTCATCACTTCACCTGTTGTGTATCTCCGGCTGATTAGTTATGCACCTCATCTCATATTGGCAGTCCTGGTTCAGAGATAATCTTAAATTGATTTTCCCCTCCCATATGCAAGTCTGCTAAAGATTTGTGTCTCTCTTCTCTTGATCATTGCGCAAAGTTTGTGCACTGAATTATTTTGGAGAGGATGACAATTAGGATTATAATATTAATATGAATTGAGAAGCTGTGAATAGTTTCAGAAAGGTATATTCTAAGTGGCAGGCAAAAGACAAGATTATAGATGGTATTTTTTTATTCCATTCCTGGGGAGTAGAATATTTTATAAGATATTGTTTCAAGAGAAACAGAGTTGGTGGAAGTCATTGTGTCAGGGTTAGATGAGGAGTCAGGTTGATTAAAGTCATGCTAAAAGGTACATTTGATTGTTGTTTATTTGACATTTATACAATTAAACTCCTTACTCTATCTTCTAAAACTCTCCTTATAACATATGATCAGATAGAATTTAATCATCAAGGAATCAGGATTGCGCTATGGGAAGAGCTTAATTTGGGGCTTAGGTTTGATTTGGCATGATTATTTACCCTGTATGTGTAGGCAAGCCATTTCACCTTTCTAAACCTCAATTTCTTTATGTTACTCTTACTTGTAAAGGACTGATAGAAAGATAAACCAAAACAATATAGTTAAAATCCCCTACGAAGCTTGAGGGAAAAAAATACAAATAGAATCTCTTCAATACAGATTTGCTGAATCTAAAAAGATGTATTGGACTAAAAATCAATGCTTATCTAAGATTTATCTGCAATATTAGGGAAAACAAATCCATTGGGGAACACTTTATTCTGTTATGGAACCAGGGCATATTTGCACTGGGGAAATGGGAGTTTCACATCCTCAACCATTTAATTTCCCCTTTGTTCCTACTACATGTTGAAGTCTGACTGTTTCGCTAAGTGATCACTATAATTCTTTTTCATCCCTGGAATTCTGAGAAAGTACTTACACACTGACATTAAAAGGTGCACCTATGTAATATAGCAGACCCTCACATAAATCAGCATCCATAAAGGGAAACAGAAACTATGAAAACAAATGTCATGGTCATAAAAATATTGGGGATTTGTTATATGACTGATAAAATTGGCTGAAGTTGAATAGGAAGCTGGTGCAAACAATAGATTATTAAAATCACAACTGTTCTACCACTCTTTGCAAGAGAAAACAAGTAGAGGGCAGAATAACCAGACCTCAAGGGCTAGAAAACTGGTATGAAGGTAGAGAAAGCTACTTAATTCTCTGGTTATGTAGATCCAACCTAAGACAAGAAAGAACCGTGCAACTCCTATTGCTTCAGTCCTTGCCATCTCTTGTTGTCACAGCACAGTCATAGGTTGTCTAATTTATGAGCCTGAAGAATGCAGCTCTCTGTTATCCACAGCACAAGATGTAGAGGGTGAAAAACACCTCTCTAGGCAGGTGGTGGGCTGACGCAGCTCAGCTGACCTACAGAAGCTAGGATAGGATCATTCATTACGAGCTTCAGTTAGATGGATGGGTTATCCCACAGCTTCCCAAACTAACCCCCACGTGACTATCGTATGCATTGTTATACATTCCTGACTGAATCAATAACTATATGTTGTGATCTTTTGCTACCATTATATTGATTGGGATTCTGGACAGCCTTGAGCACTCACATTGCATTGGACCATTCATGTTCCTTTATGAAATATGAGACAAGCCATGCAAGATTTAAGCTTGTATGTCAGACTTATTTCACTTGTGAGTTAAAGAAAAAAAATAAAAGGTGGTAGTAGGAAGCAGGGAGATAGATCATTTGTTAATATAAAGAGGACTAAGAATGGAAGAAAGGGAGAGGGAAGGGGCATAAAAAAGAATTCAGGTGCATTATGTCCACAATGAATGTAATCATTCTATACAATAAACATGCACTAATAAAAATATAAAAATAGTAACGTGATTACTTTCTTATATTTTTATATTTTTAAATATGAATATTATAAATCAATGATTCTTAAGTAGAGTATTTTAAGTTAATGAATGGGAAAACTAAGACCTTAGAATTTCAGAGCCATTAATTTTCAACTATATCTTTCTTTCCATTTATTACTTGGGAATGCACAAATGGGAAGTCTTCCATTAAGTGCTGAAATAAAGAAAAGCTAGCTTAATTTAATCTAGCATTTGGAATAATATTCAATAACAGATAATGATATGAAATTTGGTCCAAAAATATGAAGATTACTTATATTTTAAATAAATTTATGGTGAAAGATATATTGTCACTACTTCTGCTCAAAATGCCTTCCCTCGCTTTGAACAAGACAATATTGTCTCATCATTCTTCACATTTTTTGTAGGGGTCTTTCTTTTCCTTTTGTTTTAAATATATTTGGCACAAGGTCTCACTTTGCAGCTCAGAATCATAGTGATGCTCTTGTTTCAGTCTTCCCAGTGCTAGGATTACAGGCATATAGGTGTGTGATGCCTGGACTCGGTTATTAACTCAGTACACCTGGGGCGGGGCCAAAAGGCATGCAGTACTGGGGATTGACCCTGGCCCCTGAGTTTACCTAAGCAGGCAGTTAGTCCAATGAGCTGTCTCGCTGCTCTCTGCACCAGCTTTTATTTATTATTATTATCTTATTATGTATTTAGGACAAGGTCTATAGGGTCTCACTATACAGACCAGATTCACAGTGATTCTCCTGTCTTCACCCTCCCAAATGCTGGGATTACAGGTGCACACCATGCCCAGGCACAATCTCTCTATCAGTGTGCCCTGAGGGTGGGGCCTGTATAGCAGGCCTGGGATCAAACCTGGTTGTTGTGCTCTGCCTAAGTGGATGCTTTAGTCTACTGGGCTATCTGATCAGCCCTTTTGTAGCAGTTTTGAAGGTCTTCCTTTGTGAATCTTTTGAGGGGTGTGACTATATATATATGTGAAATACTAAAGCCCTCGAACAGAGAGGGAGGCTCGTGAAACCATGACCATATATTCACATTCATGTCACTCATTGGATCTGGCTCATCCTTAAGATCAAAATGATTATGGAAATTAAATGAACTAAATGTTTTAAACTGATTCAGGACACTGAGGCAGCTTGCCATGTAACTAAAGAGATAGACAAAACAGACCATTCTGAACAGCTTCACAAAGGGGCCACAAGGATGAGGCCAAAGGTGAGGGAAATACATTGGGGAAGGATAGTAACATATCTTTCAAATAATAATTTAAGAAAAAAATTAAACACACCATATATTTTAATTTCACTGTGTGTTTTAAGAAAGCCTAACTCCAATCAATCTGTTCTTCTATGGTGCATACCTTGTAAACACACACAAACCAGTGTTAAAAATATCTTACTACATACGCATTGGAAATGTTTACATGGTGGGAACTCTCTCTCTCTCTCTCTCTCTCTCTCTCTCTCTCTCTTTTCCTGGCCCGAAACTCAGTCTCACGTAAAATTTGTTTTACTTTTGAAAACACTTGAAGGAAAAAAAAAAAAAAAAACACTTAAAGAACTTGGAAATGAATTCTATAACTTCCAATCAGTCATTTCATCTTCTTAAAACAAATTATAGGACAGTATAAAGTAAATGTTTTAAAAATTATAAATGAAACATAGCGTGTGACTACCTCACAGCTCATTCAAGCATATACAACACTGTTTATGCCTGCAACAAGAAAATATATGATGTCTTCTGCATTCTTCTGACAATTTCTCTGGAAATGTTAGTTCCTAATTCTTTCTATAGCTATCAGAGGATACATACCAATTAAATGTCTTTTCAACACGAAGTTAAATAGAGCAATTATTCTTCTTGTTGAAAACTTTTTTAAAATTTTTAAACTCATGATTTAATTTTCACTTTGGAATATTGTTTTGAACTATTAATTTTTAAACAAACATTAATTTTAATGAGTAAAAATGACAATATGACAGTTTCAAAACAGGTTAGTAGGACAGCTACAATAATTAAAACATTGCGTATTGTTGTCTTTGTAGTAGTTGTTCACACTACAAGATACAGACACGATATCTTGTCTAACGCTATTAGTGTAAAACTTGTCATTGAACTAAGAGAAAGTAACTGTATATGTAGTGCAACAGTCCACAATATTAGTAGGTTATCAGCAGAACTGGCAATGTAGGAGGCTGTTGACTTGAGCTCTTTACAGCTCATCATATTAATATTACCTTCCTTTTAATATCTCATGGTTAGACTTTTCTGCTATATCAACGGTTCTCAACCTGTGAGTCGCGACCCTGGCGAGGGTCGAATGACCAAAACACAGGGGTCGCCTAAAGACATTGGAAATCATAACTGTAGCAAAATTACAGTTTTGAAGTAGCTACCAAAATTAGTTTTTGGTTTGTGGCCACCACAACATGAGGAACTATATTGCGGGGTCATGGCATTAGGAAGGTTGAGAACCACTATGCTATATGGTGAAGACCAAGATAAAGCAAGACCTATAAAACAAAAAATGTAACTTTTGTATCTGACAAGGTCAGTCAAATCCCATCAGGATTTACCCTGAAACCATGCACAGCCTTTTTTAGATTTTTTTTTGTCAGTGCCAGCCATCTGCATGAATCACAGCCACTGCTTGAACACTTCGTTTTCTGTAAAAGCCTGAGTCACTCTAGGTGACTCTCCTTAAACACACTATGCATCATTGATCCCTTTCCACTGTAGCACCATAATCTTGAACAGAAAATTTCGGATACCACTGAGTTATAGGATGTTACAGTACAGATTCTCTTATGCCCTGAGTCCTCACTGACCTTGAGAGGATAGGGCCAAAATATTTGCTATCCTTGTAGCCCTTCTTTTTTTCAAATTTTTTGGTCTGCAAACTTAAGTTATCCCTCTAGAAGAGAAGCTCAGTGATATTACTACACTATAACATAGGTACTTGTGCTTAACATCACTATTTTTCTGAATACTGTGTGCCTTAGATTTAACATGGAACTGCTATTTTTCCATCAATCATTGATATTTTAATAAATCCCAATAGAATGTGGATGGGAAATTGTTTTATTTACTCCAAGATTATCTTCAGGGGCTCAGAGAAAAGACATAAAACTTTAAATACTTAAGTAATATAGAAATATTCCAAAATCAGTGGCTATGATAAAAGTGATTCTGATTTTGGTAATTAGTAATACGAAATCAAAAGCTTAAAACAATATTATTCTGGCTTGAAAATAGTAATTACCTTATTCATTCCTCAGCAAATTGTATAAAGTAGTTAGGCTACAGCTGTCACTCTAGAAAAATGGCTTATCATAAGTAAATCAGCAAAGTGTTCATCTGACATACTGTAAATTGAAAATACTTGAAGAAAGGTGTATATGCATTGATCATATTTTTCATTATTAATATTTATATTGTTCTACATACTAAATGTAATTGAGGTGGCTTAAAGTTTATGGGAAAATATGTAGAAGCCATATGCAAACAGGATGCAAGAATCCTTGGATTTTGATGTCTGGGGAGTCCTGACACAAATCTACTGTTGAGGTGGAAGGATAATTCTCTCTGTCTCTGTCTCTGTCTCTGTCTCTGTCTTTGTCTCTCTCTGTTTCTCTCTCTCTCTTTCACTCTCTCTCTCTCTCTCTGTCTGTCTCTGTCTCTCTCCCTGTCTCTGTGTGTGTGTGTGTGTGCATGTGTAAAACACAAATTCATACTTCATTAGGCTTTGTGAAAAAATTAATGAAACAGTCTATATAGTCATACAATGCACATAACAACTGAGCTGATGACTTAATTTGTACTGTCACCTTTCTCTACCAAACATGACCCCAGATGACTTTATTTCACTGTGACTCAAATATGAAGATTATTTAAGGGTGAAGAAGCAAGATAAGAGAGCTAACTCAATCTCTGATATGAGAGAGAGAGAGAGAGAGAGAAAGAGAGAGAGAGAGAGAGAGAGAGAGAGAGAGAGAGAGAGAGAGAGAGAGATCTGATGCCTGATGTTGATTTTCCCAACTGAATATCTTTCAGTCTTTTGGGCAGAGCTGAACAGGAAATGGAGCTAGAATCCAGTGTCCCTGACTGTACTGCCAATATAAGCAAACCATGGGTTGACACTCTTAAGAGCAGGTGCCATGCAAGGGGCAAGCATAGAGCTAAAAATATTTGATCCTTACTCATGTTTGTTTCTTGGTACTGCTTTGCACAAAATATTCCTTGCTTATAACAGGAATTTACTGAGGTATTTATACATTGTAAAATGTGCCTTTTTGAAGAATGAGAGGTTATAGTGCATGGCTTGCTAAGTGAAGAGACAGCAATTAACTGAAGTGGTTTAGAACCTTCTAGAATGGGAGCCTTATGCTATTTTACTTTACAGGAGATATATAGGGAACAGATCACCCCATTTCCTGCAAATTTCCTGGTTTCAATGTTCTCATTCCTGCACATGGCAGTATTCTCCATCCTAGACAAGGCAGAAGAAGAGTCAGTCTAATTTGGGATGGAATATTTGGGTTATAACTTCATAACCTCATTACATAGAAAACAAAGTTTTCTCATTAGTATTTCAGTACTCACCCATCTTTATTCTTAATTAAATTTATGGGTTTAGAGTCTTGATAGCTTTATAATTGCATACCATTGTCTGCCAAATAAAGGCTGAATCTGTTAGTTCCTTCAGGACTTAGTTGTTATTGTTCTTCTTTATTGCCTTAGTGTACTTGGAATACCGATTTGATACTAAAGGTTACCGTGCTTCTATTTGTCTTCACAAGGACAAAATACTTCTCAAGACTTCTTTGGAAGGTATAACGGGCACGGGGGATTTTGTAAATTTGATATGTTTTTCAGAAGCTAGTAGCGCTAATGTTGTGGTAATATAATCTTGTGATGGTTGAAAACAGAAAAATGAATTTTGATTATGACTTTTTAAACCATCTTTCATCTCCACCTTCCTTTGAACAAAGAGATTGGTTCGTGCAAGAGTAATCAAGTTTGTCCTCCTATGCTAAGAAAATACCAGCTTGTATATATGATTATTACCCTGTATTTTCTTAAATAGCAGTTTTCACAAGTGTAATTAACTAATTGTGTGTTTATTCAATATATGTACACTGATCTATACTCAACTCTATAAAGAAAAGTTAGGCCTGCATTGTTGACTAGTGTTTTCTGAATGCTTTTGCAGGATGTGAACTTATTAAGTACACAGTGCCAAATAGCTCAGGATTAAAGCATCCACAAACAGGCGCAGGGGTCGGGGGTTCAATCCCCTGGCCTGCCATGCTGTCCCCACCCTTGGGGCATGCTGAGGAAGCAATTGAGACTGGTCGTGGTGACACACATCTGTAATCCCAGTTCTTGGGAGGCTGTAAACAGGCAGATCACTATGAGTCCAGTCTAGTAGTTGGCCCTTGAACACCCTGTAGACCCTTCCCTAAAATATAAAAAATTAAAAAAATAAAAACAAAATAAATAAATAAAATTATAGATTCCAAAGGATTTAATGGTTCTCTCTCTCTCTCTCTCTCTCTCTCTCTCTCTCTCTCTCTCTCTCTGACTGGAAGCAGATATATGTTAAATGCTGTCTTATTCATCGCAGGACAGAAAAGTGATTGAGAAATGTGTGCCTTGAATGCTGTGCCCAGTATTCATATAAGTTCTTTATATGTGAGTTCACTAATTCTGCTTCTCCTTCAAACTGAGAAATTGATATTGGAGAGTCTTGTGTAAGGGGAAGTTCAAATCACTTTTTCTTTAAGACAAGGCAAAAGAGGCATGGATGTGTTAGTTGACTAGCCAAAGCTTGCACAGGGCATTATTCCAGAGCTGACAGTAATAGATGCACATTATGACTAGTTCTCTGATTTTTCATGTTGTCTACTTAAGTGTAGTTTATCTCTTTAATGTCTCCTCACTGAGCCATATTCCATGAATTAATCTCAGATTGTCCTAACCTGGTTTAATAAAATTGAACAGTCTTCATCTTTTTCCAGTGGTTTCTAAAGATTAGACTTCTAATCTTTAGCCTTTTCTAATAAAAAAGTCCAATTGTCCATGCCTCAAAGGAAGCATCAGGCAATGTCTTGCAAACATATGATACACTGAAGAAACATTACACATTGAAGAAACTTTTTCACATTGAATCACCAAGTAGTAATCCTTCCCATAGAAGCATATGCAAAAGGATTTCACACTCACTTTGAAAGTCATGCAATTCATCCCTACTTCATATATTTAGAATTTTGGATTTATATAGAAGATTTTTTTCCATATTTTCTACAGATCGTGAATGTTGTTCCTTAGTTGAAGGTTACCCATAGTAATAGAAATGCAGTCAGGTGGAAATTGTCTAGAGCAGAACAATTACTGTGTCTGTGATGAGATAGTTCTACATACAATAAGCTTTGGGCATAAGTGAGGGAAGGAAAGAATAGCAATGAAACAAGATTTCACCTCTCACTATTGCCAGTCTAACTAAGGAAGAAATTATTTTATTGGAAACATTCAACTACCATCTATTCAATATTCATTTGAAGGGGACATTTCTGATAGCTTAATTTCTGCCCATTTTTAAAACATAACAATTCAAAAAATCAGAATTTGCCATATTCACTTTTATGCAGGTAACTAAATGACCAATAAGAGAGAAAGCACTTTCAGTGTTTCATGGTTAGGTGACTCCAAAATGAAACAATTAACAAGTGTATGCTGCTAAAGTCAAATCCATTTCTTCTATCACTTTGCAGATGCCAAACAAAAGCTGTAAACCTTCAAAATGCATTATATATATATATATATATATTTATATATATATATATTTATATATATATATATATATATATTTTAAATCAGGCTTTTTTGAAGGACTTAATTTAATTGTCATTGCAAGCAGGTGGTTTATATCTTAATAAGAACTCCTATTAGATACTTTTCTAGAGAGTGTTTTCTAATTTTCTTCTGGAAAAGTTTGTCAAACTGAATATTGAACTTCTCTTATATCTAGTAGAGTATAAGAAAATGTTCTTGTTGGCTATTTGACAGGGTAAATAAAATAAAGAACTACTGGGAAAAGAGAATATATTGCTCCCTGAAGGTGTAAGTGTTTCTTCAAGCTGAAAATTACACATTTATGAGAAAAGCCAAGTGCCTCCCAATGGAGAGTTGGGTATCTCAAATCAGCTGAAGTTAAATGAAATACATATATTGAATAGATAACTAAATTCCACAAATAGAACCTGAGGAAAATGTATTCTCCCCTGTCAAAACGTTTCGTATAGGTTCAAATAATTAGGATCAACCAGAACTGTATGGAATTAATTCAATATAAAAATAAATTGATTCTGAAAGTCAAGGACAATATTTTAATTTAAATTGTTCATTTTTGCCTGTTTCCAATTTGGAGCTTTCCAGAGATTTCTCACAGGCTGTGACTTGAGTATGGGCCAGAAGATTTTTAGCTCGTTTTACCCATAGAAGTCATATCACAGATATCTTTATACTAACTTTCCTTCTGTGAATGGAAAATAATATTAATGTATTTATTTCAATTGCTCCAAGGTGACTTACCTTAAATATTTATTTTAATACATGAAAATGCTTATAAAATAGAAATATCAATTGGTAAATACACTGTTCTCCATAAACATTTAAGTTGCTAAAATTCATATAGGCTATTTCTGCCACAGAGATCATCTTCTTATGCTAGCAATGAGAATGTGATTTTAAACATCTCTCCCTAATCCTGATTGCCTCTTGAGGCTGTGTATCCTTTCCTATCCAGTCTCACCTGTTTTAACATGTTAAATTCTGTTCTACTCAGATTTCCAAAGCTAACATCCTTATTGTTCACTTTTCTTAGAGGAACGAAATTTTGCTAACTGCTTCTGTTTGCAAACTTCATCAGGGGGCAAACATCAATGGCTATCTTTCCCACACGAACATGAACATGGCCATCTTTTCGAGAATGAATTCAGCTCAGGAATTGAGATAGCCATGTACAGATCTAAGATTAAGATCTCTTCTCTGGCTTGCATATAGGTTCAGATAATTATGAGGGTTCCTATTGTATTCTAGGAAGAAACTACATCATTTGACAGGAAGTATCTTTTCCTCTCAGGAAAACAGTAGACTATGGGACAGACCATGGGGCTGTATTTCTCCAGAATGTTTATCCTTTCAATTTTCGCAGTGGTGTTCCAAAATCTGGTAATGCTGACTGAACTCTGCAGTTTCTTGTTCCTTCTTTTCTTTTCCTTAATTTCCTATTTCTAGTAAAGTGATTCCAATTTAGAAACCAAAGTTAGTTTCTTTTTCACTTTTACTTAGTACATCTGTCCCTGCTTAATTAGTGTCTAGACTGTGCCGAAAGACAACTCAGGGATGGTTTTGCTTTGCATCATAGAGGCACTTGCTTCTGTAAAGGAAATGGAGGAATCCCTTTAGGTATAATACTACATGTTAACAGATCTAATACATCATTTAGTATCAGGAATTCAGTAACTGCCCCTTTTGTTCCCTTCTTTTTCTAACTCCCATTGCTTTAGAGATTTCCTAAAATACCTAGTCTTATCTCTATTCACAACTTATAATAAGCTGAATAATGGCTTCCTAAATATATCTATGTCTTAATCCAAGAAGTGTTATTGGTGTATTACCTTATATGATTAAAGAAGCTTTGCAATATTAATAAAGTTCATGATCCTGACTTATGGAGATTATCTGAAATTATCTAGGCAGACCCCAAGTAATCACAAGGGGCTTTACAACAGGAGAGCTGGAGCCAGTGGCAGAAGTTATGACAGAAAGCAAGAGGTAGGAGGGAGGCAGGCCACCTCTAGAAGCTGAACAAGGCAAGAATAAGTTTATTATTTCAAAACTTCCTGTAGCAACCATTTAGAGTTCATACTAGTGACAACAATTTCTAGAAGAATAAGATAATACATTTGTATTAGCCACTAAACTTACAATAATTTATCACAATGGCAATGAGAAACCAAAGCATTGTTACAAAATGGGTCTTTATAATTTTTAGGATAAACCTCAAATTCTTTTAACATAGAGGTCTTTTAATAGTATGTCAGTACTGTCATCTGGTCTCTAACTACTCCCTAGAAGTTGTTTTTCTCCAAATCTAAATCACTTTTACAATTTTTGATATTTCAAGCTGATTCGCTCAATACAAATGCTTCCTTCTGTGGAGATACTATCCCCAAATATTTCTTTTATCGTCTTTCCTTGAAAACTTGCTTTTCACTTCCATTAAGAATGCCTTTCTCATACCCTAATTCAGTGTGAAACAACCACAGAAGAAAGGAAAATAAATAAGAAATTCAATAAGTATAACTTTTTTTAACTCAATTTTTGGCCACAGTTTAAAAGTACAACTATTGCCACTGTCTCTGTTTCTACCTGTGGAATGGGAGAGCTTTCGGCCACCATAAATCATTTTCACACTAGACACCTTCTCTCATGAAATATTTCCTTATTTTGGAAGATTATTTTGATGGATTCATTAAAAAAAAAATTTACGACCTGTCCCTGAAGAGATGTATTCCTTCATTCTGTCTTTAGACACTTTTTATTTTAGTTGGTACAGGTAGATATTTAGCTTGTGATGACCACTGATACCTGGTGTTAGTTTCATGATTCACTGATTCCTCTGTTTTTGTAAGGGTTGCTGTGTCCTGGCTGTCTCCTTCACTTCTGCTGTGCATATGTAGTGTGTCACATTGTGGGGCCTTCACTTGGCATACATCATGGAACCCCATGGTATAGGGGACTTTCATTTTACAGCAATTTTATTTTAAATAAAATAAAATTCCTCAAAAGAAATATAATAAGCGGGAAGTCCCATCTACAATTAACATTACTTTTCAATAGCAAGTCTGGTTAACATTTAAAAGTATTTTTAAATATTTAATAGGATCTAATTAAAATTAATAGAGAATACACTCTGACAAAATTTAATAAGTACAATTTTCTCCTCTTTTATGAGTATAAAATGCCCATTTCTTAAAATAGACTGTTTTAATGACTACAGTTGTTTTCTTTACCAGTTTCTTTTGTTGAACAGTACAATCAATGTTCAGTTTATGGACATATATTATTAAAAAAGTAAAAACCTTTGATCAACTAAGTGCTACGCTTTGTGCTTCATTTTCTAATCTTCGTATGCCACCCAAAATGTATGTAAATGTTAGATCTGTATGTCATTTTGAAATTTTTGTCTAAGGCAGTAAAAAACAAATTTTCCACGAAATAGCCAGTAGAAAAACAGTACAGTTAAATTTAAACTCCTTTATTCTAGCACCATGTTGAGGGTTTTTCCTCTCACTTCACATTGCATTCCTTAAAATACCACTATCATAACTAAGTTTCATTGGTTAGTCATAGCCCTTGTTTTTCAAGATTTAATTAGCTGAGGCATGTGTATAGTGTGAATTCCCATAAACACTTTAGGTTCCTCTCTTGCATCCTGATTTTGATTTCTGCACAAGTCATGTATTTTCCACATTCTACAGACAGGTACAGTTACAGCACATCTGCAATAATTCAAGCAACATAACATGGTAGGTGATCAGTACACAAACATTGCTTGCACTTGATTACACAGCCACTTTTTCAAACTTTATTAGTACATGTTTCCAACATTAATGATTACATGAATGGAAAGATATTTGTACATGTACATATTTTAGTTCTCCCTTTCTCCCTCTTCCTCCATCCCTCTTTTATTTTTCCAGCATCAGACTCATTGCCTGCTTATCTTATAAGGCCTTATGAAGTTAGTTATCACTTTCTGAGATAGACAGACAGGCAGACAGACAGACAGACAGACAGACAGACAGACACATAATGCCTTCTTTACTTTCCTTACCATTATGGGTTCAAAGTGCAGCCATGTTTCTTCAAATGATGCTTTTAACTTTCTGTGGCTAAAAGGTAGAATTGTTCTCCTTTTGTATAAATACCACATTTTATCCATTCATCTCTTAATGGACATATGGGTTGTTCCTAAAGTTTCACTATTATGAATTGTGCTGCTATGAATGTATCAGTTATAGATCACAAACAGTGAAGTGAGGCTCCTTTCTGCTCACAGCCTCACCAGCATTTGTTATTAGTTGAATGCTTGATCATAGTCATTCTTTCTGGAATGAAATAAAATGTTTGATTTGCATGTCTAAAATGGCCACTGATGTTGAGCATTTTTATATGTATTTATTGATCATTTGTATTTCTTCATCTATTCATTTCAGACACTTAATTTCAGTTGAATCTTTACATTTGGAGGTTGTAATATTTTAGATGTCTGTGAATTCTAGATATTAATGCTTTATCTGAGGAACAGCTAGAAAATTATTTGCGCATTCTTTAGATTGACTCTTTACTCAGTTTCCTTTATTTAGTAGAGCTTTTTAATTTTACTACATTCATATGTTGATTCTTTATGCTATCTCCTGGGCAACTAGACTTTTGTTCAGAAAGTCTTTGCTTGCATCCATGTCTTCAAGGGTTTTACCTATTTTACCTTCAAGCAGACTAAGCATTTATGTTCTAATGCTTGGATATTTGATCCACTCTTATTTTAATTTAATGCATAGTGAGAGATATGGGTCTATGTTCAACCTATGGCATGTGGACTGTGAACTTTCCCAGCAGTATTGGTTAAAAAGACAACCTTTCCTTCAGCAAAGGAATTTGGCCTTTTATAAAATAATAATAATCAATAATAATAATAATAATAATAATAATAATAATAATAATAATGACAACAGCTGAGTTTGCCTAGAATTGTTTCTGTGTCTTCTACTCTGTGTCCTATTGATATTCAGGTCTGTTTTGTGCCAATGCCATGTTATTCTTATCACTGTAGCTTTGTATCATAACTTGAAGGTTTGTGAATTTTGTCTTGTCTTTGTTGCCTAGAGTTGTTTTTGCTATGCTATGTTTCTTCTCAGTCTATGTGCATTTTAGAATTACCTTCTAAATATTTTGATTTGGCTTATGTTTAATCTATATGGCTCTTTTGGAGGAATAGCCTTTTTTGCTGTATTGGCACTGTGTATGCAGGAACACACGGATGTCTTTCCATTTTCTGATATGTTCCTAATGATTTTTTTCAGGATACTGTAGTTTTCATTGAAAATATCTTTTGCCTTTTTAGTTAGGTTAATTCATAACAATAACAATCACAAAATGTTAGTTTTTTTTTTTTTTTTTTTTTTTTCTTTTTTGTCTTTTTGAGACAGGGTCTCCCTATGCAGTTCAGGCTGGCCTTGGGTTCACTTTTGTAGCCCACTTTTGTAGCTGGTCTTGAACTCACACTGATCCTCCTGCCTCAGCCTCCCGAGTGCACGTGCGCCACCATGCCTGGCACAAAACGTTAGTTTTATACACCAAAGAATATAGGGAAGTATTTCAATTTTCAATTCTATAAAAACAACTGTAATATTTGACCAGTTATATGGGTCTTTCAACTAGATGTTCTTGTGGTTTAAAGAAGCAAGGTAATACTCCCCATGGACTACACAAGAGCTAATGCCTCTGATCTCCAGATGACAATGATCATGACCCACAGTATTTTTTGCAAAGTAGTATGTAATTTCACACTTTTACTATCAGTATTATTCATGTCAAACTTGTGTTAGCAGATGGTAATTTCCTGTCTTTGGAGTTAAAAATATTTGATATGGTGTAAGTGAAATTATCTGCAAAAGGAGGATGGTGGAATGGGGGTGGAGAATGGACATCTATGCGGTATGCCTTTAGTACTGTTTTGTAGTCTGATGCTTCATGTTTCATGCAAGATTCAACTATGTGAAGTTTCTGCTCTGTGTAGCCCAAGAAGACTGCTCCGTTGCATTCAACTAGTGACTGGTCTGACCTGAAGGGTTAAAGCAGGTTGGAACCTCATCACAGAGACAATTTCAAGACTGTACATGGTATATTTTCTCCTAGTATTGGAAACATTAAAAAAAAAATACCCACCCAACCCCACCCCCTCACCCCCCCCACATACAGGGGAGTTAGGATAGATATACAGCTACTCTGCCTTAGTTCAATGAGAATAAAAGTTTGTACTAATATTGTTTAGACAAGTTATCAGGTCTGCACCTTATCCTCTGAATAATTACTACAAAGACAACAATATGATGGTATTAATAATTATTGTAACCATCCTACTAATTTGTTTTGAAACTGTTTCATTGCTATTTTAACTTTTGATATTTCTTCTCATTAAAATGAATAAAAATGAATTCTGAAAAAAAAAAAAAAAAAAGACTGGACTCAGCCTGGCCACTTCTTATATATTCTCAAAGTTCCTCTAAGATGTAATCTCTTCAGCATGGTGATAGGACTTCCTACTTGCCGGCTTATACCTCCAAGCCAGAGAGAAACCATAGTTTTTTGTCGTTTCAAGAAGCATATTCCATTTGTCTTTACTGCACTCAACTATTCAAAGATGGGGTAGGCTAATCTAGATTCAATGGAGCAACAAAGTGATCAACCCCATCTCTACCCCCACCCCTATAATGGGAGGAATGTTGAAGAACTTGAGCTATCTTTAACACTGCCACATTTCCCTTCAGTATTACTTGTTCCCCTTATTTTTCTTTTCTTCTGGATTTCAATTATATATACATATATACATGTACATACAGTATATGTTTAAATTTTGTATCTGATTTTCAGTGTCTTTATCCTCTTCCACTGTCTCTTTTGGATGATTTTGCCAATGATCTTACAGCCCGTTTTCTTTTGCAGTAGGCTAAATGTGTTGGTATAATTGTAATATTCAGCTTTTTATATGATGTGCTATAAAGACAGAGATATTCAGGTGTTTTTTTTTTTTTTTTTTTTTCACAGAGATTGAACTCAGGACCCTATGCTTGCCAGGCAAGTTCTTATTCCATTGAACTATCTCTCCAGCCTCCCAATGTTGATTTCTGATTCTTATTTTGTTCTTTTAAAATTTATTTGGTTTCTCTTATAATATCTTCTTCTTCTTTATTTTTACTGAAGGCATGCTTTAAATTAATATAAATTTGGCCCCTTAAGCTTTAAGCTACTGGTGTGCCAAGACCAATGACACCCAAATCCTAAGTGTTTTTCTAAGTTACACACATATTGTGCTTTCAGTCTCTCTCTCCCTCTCCCTCTCATCTCTTTGTCTGTCTCTGTCTCTGCTTCTGTCTCTGTCTTTCTCTGTCTCTGTTTCTCTCTCTCCCTCTCTCTCTCTCACACACACACACACAAAACTGCAGCTGCATACATATTTAAGTACTTCAGCACAGTTTTCATTTACGTCCTTATGTCTATTAGTCTAGGAATTTCCTTTTTTTCTTTAATAGTTCAGTTGTTTATTTCAAGTAGTTTTATAATAATTTATCCAGCATTTCAACATAATTATATAGTTAAGGTACGTTAAAGATTTCTTAGCTCATGATTGTCCTAGAATAAGATATTCTATCTTCAGCCTTTTATCAAAAATAAAAGAAGAAAAACAAAAGTTCTGAATTTTATTTTCTTTTGGCTTATGTTATAAAAAGGTGTACAAAAATAAATACCTGTGAAGTCAAATTAAGTCTTCAATTGGTTTGAGCAACTTGAAAGAAAAGAAACATCAATTTAAATTGCATTATTTCCAATAACATTTTCAAAATTAAATAATGAGTATTTTGAAGCAAGTTTTCCCTGAGAGCTACTTCACTTGATAATGTACTGATGAGTATTTTTTATAGAAAAATATTTTTCTAAGTTATTTGCTTTGTGCATTAATAATATGGTGAGAATAATGGAGAACAATAAAATTAGTTCCCACTACCTAAAGTTTCATACTTCAATGTGACACAATAATGTTTCTTATTTATCTTCTTATTGCCATGCATTGTCTTTTGTGGACAACCTCAATTTTTCCTCTGTACATCTGCACAAAATAAATGATTATAAGCTAATAATTTAATGCAGTGTATATTGTCTTATAGATAATTATGCTCATTTGTAAAACTGAACATTTTTCTTTCTCCAATAATTCCTTTGCAGTTCCTCCAAGGTGAAAATTAAGTCAGCATCAAGTTTTTGCTACTCTAGAAATCAAGAGCTAGTGCTGGTGCTATGTGAAGAGTTGAGTACTTACGTGGCTTTAATAAACCAGTATTAGGAATATTATGACAATGTCTCAGTATTTACTTCCATTTGGAAATACATGTACTGTTAAACCATAGCACAAATTCTATGCCTTTTTTAAAATTTAAAACAAGCACCTGAACAAAAACTATTTCCTTGTCAAAGCCCTAGGCTCTTTAAAGGACTTAAGTTGGAGAGTAGAGTACAGCACAGTTGTAGAGTGTACACCGCGTATGTACAAGGCCTTGAGTTTGACCCTCAACAGTGAAAAACAAAAAATAAAGGAGAAGAGATAGCTAATGTATTTGTAATAAACATAAAATTGTAGTTGTTTCTTTGCAGTCTTTTCAATCTTGTTTTTGGAATTCACCAACTCTTATTGTATCAGTCAGAGTTGACTAGAGGTAAACACATATGTTTTACAAATCAGGCTCACAGTGGCTGCCTACAGAATCAGGGTAGAAACAAAGAAAAAGAAAGAAAGAAAGAAAGAAAAAAAGAAAGAAAGAAAGAAAGAAAAAAAAGGCCATCTGTGGTGTTGAAGAGCCAAGAGTCTCCAGTCAAAACCAAATATCAAACATCCTGAGCTCACAACAGAGCCTGCTGAAAGACCATTTTGGAAAGCTGAAGGGCCTGTTCTGGAAGGCTGAAGGGACTGCAACAGAAACCTCAAGGAAAGAGAAATGAATATGCACAGGAGATGGTAATGACTGGAGCTCCTCCAAGAGCGCAAAAGTGCAAACTTCTTCTATCCCTTTATACTCTGCCACAAGCCAATCTGTTGTTACCATCTATGACCAGGGTGGGTCTTCCCTCTGCTTGCAGCATACAAGCCAGTCTCCCAAACAATCATGGCTGTACTCAACTGATCCTTCGGTCAGTGATGGAAAATACTGTAGAGTCCGGTGGCCAAAGTGCCACTCAAACCCACAACTGATAGCCAAGTGCCAACAAGCGATTAAACGTGAATACTGGTATGTTGGTTTAGGAACAACAACTCATACATCAATGTCTTTTATTTTAGGAGAAAAATAGTATGTAAGCCCTAGGTTCCCCAGAACTGCCTTAGGTGTTTGTTAACCCATTGAAGTTTATCACAGTTAACTATTATGCTTATCTAGGACAAATAGGGAAATGAAAATACTGTTAGAAAATCCTGAAATGTGAGTGTTAAATACAAAATGCATTGTTCTTACGTTAACCTAATTGTGTGTGTGTGTGTGTGTGTGTGTGTGTGTGTGTGTGTGTGTGTGTGTTTTCAGGACCAGGGATTGAACTGAGGACTTTGTGTTTGTCAGGCAAGCACTTATTCCACTGAACTATCTCCCTGGCCCATGAACCTTATTTTTCAACTCATCATACATACATTCAATGTACGACTATATGTTTGTGCATACTGATGATAATAGAAGGGAGCCCTCAAAGGGGAAGCATGGTCATAAAAGAATAAAATCCACTTTGTTCTTTAGTTTGGATTTCATATTTAGATAATTTAGATTTGGTACTCTGTATAACTGCCATTCAGTAACCATGGATCACTGGAGCTCCATGATTAAACATTTTGTAATCACAGAATTAGCACCATAAATAAGAGATTTGCAAATGAGTTAAGACAATCCTGTACAGTTTTATCTACTTTCTTATTGAAAAATCACTTTTGCAGAGGAGAACATAGTTCTTCTCTCTCATCACGGGAACTGATAAGTGATGTAACAGACCCTAGCATGTTTTATTGAAGCAGATAAAACAAGCTTTAACCACCAATATTTTTGCTGCATGCTAAATGAGATTAAGATAAGACATATTTGAAAACACACATAATTTGTTTATCAAAAGAACTGAACCAGGTAGGGAAAATATTGTTATCCATATATACATGTATATAGAGGAAACAAAGAGAATTACTTTGTGACCAAAATTGTATACCTACATCCTGAATTCATGTCTTTTGTTCATAGAAACAATAATTTTTGAGTTACTTCCATGCTACATGTCCCTTAAATATCCATACATTTTAGCTTTTAGAAACTATGAATAATAATGAAATTTTCAAATGGTATGGGCAAGATTCATGAATTCTCGACCTAATTTTACTACATGGCAACACTTCACAGTGTCATAAAATAAAATCTGAGTCAGGAATTTGAGATTTGTAAATTCACAAAGTTTATTCCAGTTTCATCAGTTTTCCATGTACATAGTGTGTGTGTATATGTGTGTGTATGTGTGTGTGTGTATTCTATAAAGTGTTAAGATGAATGGATGAATGTAGATTTGTGTAGCTACTAGTACAGTCAAGATAGAGTTTCATATATTCAAAGGTCTTTTAGCATTAAAAAATAAACCAATTCATTCTGTTTCTACAATCTTATAATTTCAAGTATGTATGAAACCACACAATATATATTCTTTTGATATTGGCTGTTTTTATTCATAACTCCTCAGAGATCCAAGCATGCAGTTGTGAGTTTTGCTGATTGATTTTTTTATTGCTAAGTAGTATTACATAGTTGGATATAACCAAGGTTGTTTAATTATTCATCCATTAAATAAAGGAATGGTTTTCATTTTTTTAGTGTTACAAAATAAAATACTTATGTACATACTTTTTGGTTGACAGAATTCTCATTGATCTTAATGAATATCCAGGAAAAAAAAAATACGCCGGAATGACTTCATTAGATGTTATACTATGTGTTTACATTTTTTGTTTTTCAAAAAAATGTCAAACTAATTTTCAGAGT
This sequence comes from Myocastor coypus, assembly GCA_004027025.1. Classification (NCBI taxonomy): domain Eukaryota; kingdom Metazoa; phylum Chordata; class Mammalia; order Rodentia; family Myocastoridae; genus Myocastor; species Myocastor coypus. Next base: position 45,316 of record PVJA010004391.1, on the reverse strand, counting down.
GTTTGTACCACTTTAAATTTTCATGAACAATATACAAAAGATTCGGGTTCTTGGCATCCTTCCCAGCAATTGATATTATCACTATGTTTTATTCCAATTAGTTTTTAACAGATATATAGTGATTTTTCATTGCCGTTTTAATTTTTATTGTCCTGATGGCTCATGATATTGAACATATTTTTGTGTGCTTATTCATCAAATATGTAATCTCTTTGGTTCAATGTCCATTCATAAATATCTAGTCTAGAAGCATATCTATAATTACAGGCTAACAATGTGGTTAGTATTCTGTATCTACTTTGCATTGGTAAGAAAATTACAGAGAAGCTAGGAATGTCCCCAAAGACATACTGGGAATATGTGGCAAAGCCAAGGTTAAAAGTTCCATTTTGATTTCAACCTAATGCTATTTCACATGCACCACACTTTGCTGTGTTTTCCACTTATTTGATTATTGTATTGAGCTAGCTGTCTTGACAAGAAGCAAGGCCTAAGTCTTTAGTAAAGCAAATAGGATGCATCTTCACTATGTATTTACAAATATCACTTCTCAAATCTGTAACAATTGAGACAAAAAAAGAGAAGCAAATGAAAGTTGACAGAATACATGGGCTTTGTACTGTATGAGCATTTCAAGCACTCCCTGGGATTCATTTGGGAGTTTGCTTTATGACTCAAGAAAGGAAACTAAAGGAGAACTGTACTTTTAGAAATTGAAAAAAAGCAGCTGTTTTGTGTTTTAATTGACAAAAATCTATTTAAAACTTGACAAGAAAAGTGGATGGGGTGAGAGGTGGTAGAGTCTGAAGTAGAAGAAGGAGCAACTGAACAGCATTTGCAATTTTCCTTCGCTAATCTCCCGCACATATTGGCCACAGTGGAGAACTAGGGCACATAGATGTGCATGTTGTTAATTACAGACTGGCAGACATTCTCCAGCGCAATTACTTAATTACTTTCCTCTGGTAAAGAGAGGCCCAACGTGGTGTTTGAGAGGTAGGGTCTTGGCTCTTTGTATCAATTTTGCATTTGACTATATTAGTTTTGACAGGCTTTTCGCTTAGGACACGGGATTGTTTAGTCAACAGTGATATCTTTCCTCAACTATTTCAACACAAAATGACCTGAGATTAATGTTTGTTGAATACCCTGGGTGCTCTGATTTTCTAAGATTATTGTCTCCATTCATTAAATACAAGTACTTATCATTTATAGATGAATTTCAGCTTAGAATTACTATCTTGTGTTTGACATATATCATTTGAAGATAAATAAGCCCTTTTTTCCATCGCACCAAGTTTTAGAAAATAGGGAGGTGTCCTTATTTTAGATCTGGAAGAATACAGAATCTATTATATGCAAGCTTAATACCAATACAAAGGAACGTATAAGCAAATACTACCAGCTCATATCTGGAATAATCCATCCATCCATCCATTTGTTTGGGAATTTTAACAGAACTCTAGAATGGGTATGTTCCAAAGAAAAATTATGAAATGACTACACCGCAGCTCCAGGGTGCTCAGGTCAAGCAGTACATTTGATATTTCAATACAGAAAGAACATGAAAGTCAATATCCTCTAGGCAGTGGGGAGCCTTTTTGGGTCACACACAACTTGGAAGTCATTTTTGTTTCAGTCAGAATCTACAGCAGCCACTTGAACATCAGAGAGTCCTCAGAACAGTGTGAGCTCAAGCGCCGGTAGAATGGAAAATTGCAGCAGAATTTTTCCAAACCAGACACTGAGGATATTGGCTCAGCAGGGACCTTTGTGGTAAGGTTTGCAATTGGTTGAGGGAGAATGACAAAAGTGTATTTGAAAGCCTTCTCTTTAAATTTATAAGCATCAAGGGACTGAAATTAAAGACATTAAAATACCCTTACAATAAATATGTCATTGGAGAGTTCTTGTAAAACATATGACGTTGGACTAGAATAAAATGGGAAAGAAAAGGGAATCAAATCCGGGACACCACTGGTGAAAAACTGTATCTAGATAGAGCCCACTGCCTCAGCTTCTAATCACTAAGATTTCCCCTGAAAGTTACTAACAGTCCAGTACAGAGGACATGTAAATATGTTTTTTCACAAATAAATATTTGAATCTACTTTCTGTCTATATAATATGTGCACAGTTCATATGTAATGACATTGTATGATATTCACATATAATGTAGATACAGAAATGTATATTCAAAAAATAAAAGTAAATAAAGCAAATTCTGTCTATGTCAGCACTTTATCCTATAAAAGTTGAAAATAATTGAATTAAATAAATAAACTTTTTCCTAAGTTTGAAGCATAAAAAAGTAGAACTAATTTTAAGTGTTTATATTACTAAAGTTATTTTTTTAATATAGCTTCTGTGAAGGAGCAAGTCAAAAGAATTAATTTGGCGTGGAAAAGCAAGAATTATGCCTCATGGTTCAGAAATGAACCTGACTGACCACACAATTAGGCACAACACAAAACAGAATCTATCTTGATGGGTATTCCAGGATCCAGGTTCTGCCACACATGCTGAAATCAAGTTGGTAAGGGATTTATCAGACTGTAAATGTGAGACTCAAGAAGCAAGACCTCCACAAACCCAAATTCTTGATGAATTTTCATAATGAATTTTCCTTTCCAATAATATTATTTTCACAAATCACTAATATCTTCCATTAATAGTGCACTGAATCTGTTAGCATTTACAAAAATAATTTAAAACTTTGTTTAGTGAAATCTTGAACTGTTTCTAATGTGTTTTTTCTATCAATATTCCATATTCTTTGAAAATAAAAAAATACTATGTAATATATTATGAAAGGGATTTATAAAGATAGGCTTATGTCTTAGCTACTTTTCTCCTGTTGCTGGGACACATACCCGATACTCAAAAGGAAGGAAGGAAAGGTTTATTTAGCTCACACTTACTTGAGGTTTCAGTCCATATTCAATGGGCTCCAAGGCTGAGTGACACATGGCAGAGAGTAGCAGTTCATGGCAGCTGAAAAGCAACAATGGTGACAGAGGCAATGGAACAGCCAGGGAAGCAGAGAACAACAGCTCCAGTCTGTCTCTCTGCCTCTCTTTTAATTACACCAGGCTCTCTGCCTTAGGCTATCTGTCTCAGGCCACACCCATAGTCTCAGCAGTACTTAAAACACATAATCCTAGGGATCATGGATCAAGTCTTAAACTCTAGATCAGTACTCAATCATGTAATCCTAGTAGATCATGGATCAAATCTCAATCTATAGAAGTCCCTGCCCCATGACTGCATGAGGCTTTGGGGTGACAACTAGACATAAACCATAGCAGCTTATAATAATCATCTGCAGAGTGAATTGTGGAAAAATCCAAAGGGGGAAATGAGTGATCTTCTGTATGTTCTAATATGTCCCATTGATTCTCAGGTCTTTTTTTTTTTTTTTTTTTTTCCCCAATACCAGGCTCAGTGGTTTCCCAAATTTTCTGTTCAAGAAGATTCTGGGGCCACAAAGGGATTGATGATGTATAGTGTGCCTAAGGAGAATGACATAGAAAGAAAACATTCTCTCAGGCTTTCACAGAGGCAAATTGGTCAAGCAATGGCCATGACTCATCCAGATGGCTGACACTGACAAAAGTTCTACAAAACATCATACGTGGTTTCAAGGTAAATCCTGAGGGGATTTGACTGATCTTGCAAGTTGCAAAAGTTACTGTTTTGCTATATAGGTCTTGCTTTAACTTGGCCTTAACCATTGAGCAGCAAAGTATAACCCTGAGGCATAAAAAGCAGAGCCAGATTAATATGCTGAGCTGTAAAAGGCTCAAGTCAACAGCTTCCGACATTGTCAGTTCTGCCGATAACCCACTAACATTATGGACTATTGGGCTGTACTTACAATTATTTCTCTTAGTTCACTGAGAAGAAAGATGTGTACTCGTAGTGTTTAGAAAAGTTATCATGTCTGCATCTTGTACTCTGAACTACTATGAAGACAGTATGCATTGTATGAATTATTGTAGCAGTCCTACTAACATATCTTGAAACTGTCTCATTGCTTTTCTTATTAAATGTAATAAAATTTTTTAAAAAGGTGATCTGAATTCTAGAAAGCTATAGGATGCACTCAAAAGCCTGAGGCACAGAGCTCAATTCAGACCTGTGCGAGTTCATATCTGGAAGCTGAGGGTCTGTACTGGGAGCCTGAAGGGTCTGCAGTGGAAACCTGGAGATAGATGTCCAAAGTTGAGGCAAAGACTGGAGATCCTCTGAAGAAGCAGAAGATTGTTTTCCTTCTTCCTTCTGTTTTTCTTCCATACAGGTTACAAACTTGCTGACTGGTGCCTCCCACACCCAGTGGGCATCTTCCCTCTTCAGAAAGCTCATCATCCATACACCCTAGAACTGTGCCAAGCTAGTCAGCTCAGTGATGCTTCATACAGTTGGTTCTACAATTAGCTTTCAAAAGAGCCTATGAAGAATAAAAACATGACAGCTTTTCCTAAGAAAGAAACGTAACTCGGTTGTGGGAATCCATAGCAACTGGAGTAATTGTAAATTGATGAGTAATAGGAAACATTTATGAACAATCTTAGTTAACTTTAAAAAGATACTCCATTTGACTTTGGATAACTTCTTAACTTTTCAGATATAGAGTCCTTACTTTCTCAGAGTGACGAGAAAGCAGGGCATAGCATGATGCCAAACTGTATTTAGTGTCTTCTTCCTTGATTGGCTTGCGCTGCCATAGACAACCAAGATATCAAATGTGCTGATTATTTTTCTTAAACCTCATGAAGCCAGAGTGTGGGGGAACAATCTGAAGAAACAATTTCCACATTTAGACCTAAATTTTGGGCTACAAGGTGGCAAAAGGTGCTATGAAGTGCAAAACTTACCTTTACAGCTAATCAATTATTGCATCTGAGACTAGGTAAGAACTATAATGATGTCAGGAAGATATAGGAAATGAAGAAGCCTTGAAGAACAGAGATATCCTAGGTACAAAGGCAGTGAGAAGTGAAAGACACCTGAAATATGAAGAGATTATAAATTTGTCTGGGTGATAACATTTAGATTTGGGAGAGACTGAAAGGAGTAACAAGAAAAATCAGTCCACAAAGTATCATATAGGTTGAATGTTTTAAATTTATTTCACACTTGATGCCTTACTGTTTTTTTTTTTTTTTTTTTTTAACAGGGTCTCGCTACTGACTCATAGTGATCCTCCTGCTTGTCCTTCCCAAGTGCTGAGATTATAGGCTTGCGCCACCACCCCCAGACTGCATCGTCAGCTCAGCGAGCTCCAGAAGCTGGCCAGTGCGGCAGGTGGGGCTAGGAACCGAACCCTGGCCCCTGTGCTTCCCTAAGCAAGTGCTTAATCCGCTGAGCTATATACCACTGGCCCTTTTACTGGGTTATATTCTTAGCTAAGCTTCAACTATAAAGGAAATACAGACAGGCTGTAAATGTTCTACAGCTGCCTATGACTATGATTTAAATGCTAGGAGCTGAAATATCACTGAGGTGATTGGTTACTGTAAGAAAATTAAGCAATTTTGAAAAAAAATATAAATCCATATGAAATAAGTTATTGAAGCATGAGGTGTAGGAAGTTGGTCAGTAGAGACATGAGAAACGATCTGGGATCTCTGGCTTTGTTAGGTATTGACTACCAAAAGAGAAATATATAGTGTAAAAAAGATGAAATGGAACTTAAACTTTGGTAACATTTCATGTGCTAATTACTGTATGATGTTTTTTCAAAGACTTTGGAAATGAATGTATGAATAAAACAAATTACCAAGGTGTACAACCTGTTAACAGAATATTAAGTATGATACAAATATAGCTAATGCATAATATTTTTTTCTTTTAATATTGGGGATTGAACTCAGGATCTTGTGCTTGCCAGGCAGGCACTCATGCCACAGAGTTACCTCCTTAGTCCTAATGTGTAACTTTTTAAGAAGTTATTACAGTAGAAGATATATCTTAATTAAAGTCCCCCAGAATACAAGATTGTCCCGCTTTGAATGCGTTTATGCTGTCTTTCATACAACTTTATAAAGCAATACTCTAGCTCATCTTTTGTGATGATTTTTAATTATGTTGTTATGATTTCCTCAGTTTCCTGATTCAATCTGAGATGTTTATTTTCATGGTAATAAAGGAAGAACCAGAACTCATACACAATGATAGAAATGGTGGGTGAGGTGGGTGATGTAAACCATGATGGTTTACAAGCCTTCCTTTCTTTTCTTTGAAGGTACCAGGCAACCTCATTCTCTAAAATTTGATCACATTTTGTAAAGAGATTTACAAAAGGAATCTTTCAGAACTTCTTCAGAAAGTGGGTCAACACTATATATTAAATATATAATATTTAAAGTGAGATGGAGTATTTTGAGAGGGAATAATGACTGTATGTTTTATCATGAAACACTTTTAAAATGTAAATATTCAACCCTATATTGTGATCACCTCATGTAATTTCAAAAAGCCAACATTTTGGATTGGAAGGCTTAATATTTTTAAGATGTGAGTACCACCTGGAATAATTAACAAATTAAACATAATCTACATCAAAATATTAATGATATATCTTTCAGAAACAGGAAAACATAAAAAAAGAAACAGGAAATCATGATAAAATTTACATAAAATCTGTAGGTTCGTGGAATAGCCAACACAATTTTTTTAATTTAATTTAATTTAATTTAATTTTTTTTCTTGTTTCAGAAATTTTTTTTGTTTATTTATTTATTTTTATGGCCGGCTCAGCCTACCCTGAGGGCAGGGCTGGTGCAGCATGTGGTGCCGGGGATCAAACCGAGGTCCCTGCAGCCGCCTAAGCTTTCCTAAGCAGGCGCTTTAGAGCACTGAGCCATCCTGCGGGGCCCCAACACAATTCTTAAAATAGAACAAAACTAAAAATTTTATACTTCATGATATCCAAATATATTACATTGTTACAATGATCAAAATAATAATCAAGTCTAGCAAGAAGACTGAATGGAACTGAGTAGGGAATCCAGAAATTAACACTCAAATATACAAGTAAATGAACTTCAGGAATTCTAAAACAATGAAATGAGGAAAACACTGTATGTGTTGAGACAGTATGCATAAAACCATCTTGAAAAGGATTAAAGACTCAAATATAAGTTGAGAAACTATAAAAGTGCTAAACATAATTATGACCTAACATCTCCCAAAGATCCCTTCTGGTCACGGTTGTACTGGGATTCAGTCATTCAACATATAACCTTTGTGCGGGTGGTTCAGGTCCAAATCATAGTGATGATCAATTTTAGTGCCTTCTGTATCTTAAAAGTTAAAAAATTAATGGCAAAATGGGACCTACATAGTTGGAATACATGTTTTGAGTCATGTTTTTGATAAAAGATTACTATCTAGAATATGTAAGTAACATTCACAGCTCAACAATAATGTCTTAGTTACTTTTTACTCATTGTTAGGACAAATATTCGACAGCCAAAATGAAGGAAGGAAAGGTTTATTTAGCTCACAGTTTGTAGAGGTTTCAGTCCATATTCGGCCGGCCCAAGGCTGAGTGGAACAGGCAGAGAGCATCCAGTTCGTGGCGGCAGAACAGTAACAAATACAGCAGAGGCAATTGACCAACCAGGGGAGCAGAGAGCAATAGCTTCAGTCTGTCTGTCTGTCTCTCTTTATATTACATTAGGCTCTCTGCCTTAGGCTATCTGCATCAGGTCACACCCATAGCCTCAGCAGTACTTAAAACATAGCCCCAGGGATCATGGATCAAGTCTCAAACTCTAGATCAGTACTAAATCACATAATACTAAATCACATGTATTTAACTCATGAGTCAAGTCAATCTATAGAAGTCCCTACCCCATGACTACACGAGGCTTTTGGGGGACAACTAGACATAAACTACAACAAATAATGCAAACAACCCAATTTAAGGATGAACAGCAAGGCATGCAGGTGCACACCTGGGATCTCAGCAATCAAGAGACTGAGGCAGGAAAATAGCCAACTTGAGATTCATAGTGAATTCAAGGCTAGCTTTAAATGGCTGCCTTATCCATTTCAAGATAAAAATAAGTGAAGAATGTAATCTATTCAACGAAGGTACATGGGTGAACAATAAACAGCGGATGCTCAACATCCCTCATTATGGTAAAAATGCAAATCAAAATCACAATGGGATGTCACCTCCCCCCCATTAGGCCAGTATTTACAGCATTCACACACACACATACACACAGCATAAAAACTAAGCAGAAGAAGATGTGTACAAATCAGTTATTCTTGAGAAACTACTGACAGAATTGCACAATACTTTAACAATTATATGAAAGAATACTTCAACCTTTCACAAAATATAAAATGGACGATCCCATGATCCAGCAATTCTTGGTTTACATCCGAAAGAACTAACAGCAAGACCTCTGAAAGATGCTTCAACACTCATAACACCCCGGAGGCAGCAACACTCCTTTATATCCTTAAAGTGAAGTCCCACATGCAGCTACATGGATGAACTGTGAGGACAGGATGCCAAGTGAAACAAACCAGCTGCAACATGACAAATACTGTATGAATTCTGTTATTGTGGGAGTTCCTTTATTGGTCAAATTTACAAAAACAGAAAACAGAACACTGTTTATGAAGGAATAAAAGGAGGGTGAAATGGGAAGCCATGTTCTAAAGAGTACAGGATTTCAGTTTTCTAAGCTGATAAAGTTCTGACGATAATAAATGTACTTAACACTACTACACTGTATGTTTCAAGTACGCTAAATGATTAGTTTTATGTATTTAGTGTTTGCTACCATTTTTTTAAAAAAGGTGTGATGGAGAAGCCCTAGTCCCACAGAATTATCAAAGGGATAGTTTGTTCCAAATATGTCATGAAGATACAGGCACATTTGTGTTCATACAACAAAAGCAAAGCAAGGAAACAAGCTATGTGTTAGATTTGTGTCAAACAAGCATCTTGATATAGGCATTTCTTTACTTTTCTCTTTCGATTTCTCTTCAGTGTCCTCTCTCAGGTGAACTCTCTCTGTGTGATTCCTCTCAGATGTCATTACTGTGAATGTATATGACTATATTAAAATATTATAAATATCTGAGTCTAATGCACATAGAAATGGAGCTATACAATTGGGCTATATTTATCAGAAAGTTTAGTTGCTAACAGAAGAACACTGAGCAGGTTCAGGCATTGTTTGAAAAATTCTTCCAACTAATAGATGCAGTGGAAACATCATCAGGAATATTCTAATCTATGTCCACTTAGATTTTCATTTCACCATTCAGTATTTCCCCAGAGATTGATCTTCAAATGTATTTTGAATTAAGGGGATGAACTTCCAATGTTAACTATTGAAAATTATATTTTGTTAAAATAATGGTTATATTACTCTGATGGGTCTTGGTTTAAATACTTTAACCAGGGAGAGAGAGAGAGAAAGAACTGCATTTTGATGTTTCCAAAGTATGGAGTTCTCAGTTACACGTGCCTGTTCAGGTTCTATCTTAGTCACATATTAGCTGTTCTTACAGTTCTGAAGTTTTGATCTTATAGTATGATTTTAAGTCAGGAATTGTAATGCCTCCTGCCTTACCTTTGTTGCCTAGGATTATCTTTGCCATTCTAGGTCTTTTCTGGTTCCAAGTAAGTTTTAGGAATGATTCCTCCAGGTCTGTGAGGTATATTGATAGCATTTTGATAGGGGTTGCATTAAATATGTATAACAATTTTGGGAGTATGGCCAACCTCACAATGTTGGTTCTTCCTATCCCGGAGCAGGACATATCTTTCCATTTTCTGAATTCCTCTAGGATCTCTTTTTTCAGAGTACTTTAGTTTTAATTGAATAGATCTTTTACTCCTTTAGTTAGATTAATTTGTAAGTGTTTCATTTTCTGTGGTGCTATTATAAAAGGAATTGTTTCTCTAATTTCTCTCTCAGTGTGTTTGTTATCTGTGTAGAGGAATGGTGCTGAGTTTTGGGTGTTGAGTTTGTATCCTACTATGCTACTAAATTTCTGTATTATAGTAGCTTCTTGGTGGAGCTTTTTTGTTCTTCCAAGTAGACTAGCATGTCATCTGCAGATAATGATAGTTTAACTTCTCCTTTACCTGTTCTTATTCCAGATGGCTGATGCTGGCAAAAGTTCTACAAGACATTGTGCATGGTTTCAAGGTGAATCCTGAGGGGATTTGATTGACCTTGTCAGATGCAGAAGTTACATATTTGGTTATATCGGGCTTGCTTTAACTTGGTATTAACCACCCAGCAGAAGAATTTAACCACAAGGCATAAAATAGTAAAGCCAGATTAGTATTCTGAGCCGTAAAGGCTCAAGTCAACAGCTTCCAACATTACCAGTCTGCTGATAACCCACTACTATTATGGAATTTCGCACTACACATGCAACTACTTTCTGTTAGTTCAATGAGAAGAAATATTCATACCAATCGTGTTTAGAAAAGTTACGCCTGCATCTTGTACTCTAACAACTACTGTGAAGAGAAAACAATATGCATTGTATTGATTATTGTGGCTATCCTACTGATGTGTTTTGAAACTGTCTCATCGTTATTTTTTTTGTTATTGAAATTAATAAAATTTAAAAACATGTGCATTGTCAACAATAGTGCATACCTAATTAGGTCACAAAGAGAATATTTTTAGTAAGAGATCTGGCACATGCAATAGTCAATAAATGGTAGTAAGAATTTACTACATTTGTATAGTCATTATAGAGAGCAAATCAAACAGAATCATTGTGTCATAACAGTTTTAGTAGTATGCAACTACATCATAATCTGTAGATGTAGAGTTGTTATGAAAGCTCTGTAATATTCATAAATAGTAAATACTTTGAATATATATTTTCATATTTAACCATGGTAGAAAATGTTTATAAGTAGTATATATATATTTTTCTTATGCATTGCCATGATTTTGTTAAAGATAGCACATGATTTTATTATAGTAATGTTGCTCATAAGCCCCAGGAATTCTGTCCAGATAGTGTAATAATCCAGAGGTAACTTGCTGTGCCATTTTGCCTGCTTGTGTGTACTCCTTTTCCTCCTGTGTTGAACTGTTTCCTTATTTGGCAGATTCTTCCCATTCTCAAAAAAAAAAAAAAAAAAAGCCGGGCGTGGTGGCGCAGGCCTGTAATCCCAGCACTAGGGAGGCTGAGGCAAGAGGATCGGTGCGAGTTCAAGACCAGCCTGGGCTACAAAGTGAGCTCAAGGCCAGCCTGAACTGCATAACAAGACCTTGTCTCAAAAAGACAAAAAAACAAAAACAACAACAACAAAAAAAAAACAGGAATGCTTCACGAATTTGTGTGTTATCCTTGTGCATGGCCACACTAATCTTCTCTGTGTCCTTCTAAATTTAGTAGGACACTGTGCTGCCAAAGCAAGCCATGCTGTGCCATTTGCACCATCATCCTCAGTATGCCTGCAAGGCTTACCACACCTGAAAGGGCCACCCTTATATCACTGCAAACCTATAATTCTTTATGATGCTGTAGCAATCTCTCTACATTAACATAGTAGTGATAGTACTAAAAATTGTTAGTAAAACCATGGCTTTTTTGGTTTTCACATAGTCAAGACATAGTATTTATTGGCTAATAAACCCAGTACTGCAATAAGGCACTCAAATTTATAGCATGTTAAGAGTCTTTTGTATTTGCATATTGATTTAGCCATTTATAAAGTTCTTACAAATACAAAAAGTTGTTTGTGCATCACAACAGCCTTGTACAATTGTCTCTGCTATACAGCTATAGAAATAAAATGTGCCAGGAGGTAGGAGAACTTTTCCAAGATTAAACAACAAAGGAATATTCGGTTGGAGGTTGAAGACCTTCAGCTCCAGCACTTTGGTTATCAAAGCCCTTTGGTCCCCTCAGCACTTCTTTTCACTGTTAATCTTCATAGAAAGTGAATTTGAGCTGGGTGTGGTGGTGCACGCCTATAATCCCAGCACTTGGGAGGCTGAGGCAGGAGGATCCGTGTGAGTTCGAGACCAGCCTGGGCTACGAAAGTGAGCTCAAAGCCAGTCTGAGCTGCATAGCGAGACCCTGTCTCAAAAAGACAAAAAAAAAAAAAAAAAAAAAAAAAAAAAAAAAAAAGTGAATTTGGTGTTCTTTAATATTGTGCTTGTTCTTAACATTTTCTGTGATGAAGTTTCCATATTTCCTTTATTCTCTGCTATCACTGTGAAATGATCATATCCAGGCAGATCCTCTAGGTATAAAAGGAGGTTGAAAGACAAGTAGAACACACCCAAAATCATCCGACCTCCACTAACACCCAGATACGTGCAGATGTCAAAAAAAAAGGTAAATCAAGGACTAAGAAATCCTTTGTTCTCTTCCATGAGTGCAATATGAACACTGACTTAATCAACATGGTCAATACTCTGGGAATTAATCAAAGGGAGTTTGCTTTATTTCACAGTATTATTTCAAGAAAATAGATTTTATTTTGTTAAGGATAGCTATTTTGTGGCATTTTAACTTATTTTATGTTTACTACTCCCTCTGCTCAGTGGTAGCCTCTGTGCTATGGTAGCCACGAAAGCCAGTATTCTGTTATTACAGAGCAAGCAGCACCCTAGAATCCATGGGAGAGGACAGAACTGCATCCCATTCTTCAGCATCCCATTCATAAAAAAACTAATTATTGGATGAATTTATTCATAATTCTGTCTTTATTTGACCTATGTCTCCAGTATAAACTTTTCTTTACAATATTAAAACACAATTGTCTTACATTATCTAAATTGGCATGTGCTATTTCTGGAGAAGTAGACAGACCAAAAAAATGTAAGAAGGAAAAAAAAAGTGGAATTGAGGGCTGGCAAGATGGCTCAGTGGTCTAAAGTGCCTGCTTAGGCAAGGCTTAGACAATCACAGGGACCGTGGTTTGATTCTGGGCACAATATGCTACACCAGCTCCACCCCCCAGGGCAAGCTGAGCTGACCATTAAAAAAAAAAAAAAAAAAAGAACTGAGTGTCCATAGAGAGAGTTTTAGAAAATCAACTCTGCCACAGTGCCAGGACTGAGAAGGCTGTGCCTGGGTGGGGGGTGTTTTGCATAGCTAGGCACCTCTATGCCTCAACTCTGGCCCATTTTAAGTCTCTGAATAGGTAAGAAGTACAAACTGAGGTGTGTTCTGAACTGCCTACGTGCCTCACATGAAAAGCAGTTCCAAGACACATTCAGAAGCCCTTTGCACAAACTTGAAATGCATTGATTCCAAGCATTTGAAAACAACTTATGCAGCTTTATCAAATCACTACTTGACCATATAGCTAACTGACAGAGCGTGCTCTCTCTCTCTCTCTCTCTCTCTCTCTCTCTCTCTCTCTCTTTCTCTTTCTCTCCCACCATGAACCACTAACTACAAATCTACAAGTTCTGGGGGGAGCATCAAATCTAATTTCAATAGTTGTCATGTTTGTATTCTTTAAAATGTCCCATTTTCAACCAAAAAATTCCAAGGCATATCAAATTTTATGATGTTTGAACTTTATGAAATAATGGTGATTTAATACTGCCCCTAAGTAACCTGAGATATTAGACTTACTGGAGTAAGATTTTTAAATCAGATACTTTAAATATGTTCAAATCATTTAAGAATGTCATGTCTAAAGAACTAGAGGAAAGTATGATAACAATATCTCATCAAATAGATAATATCAATGGAGGCAAAAGTTCAAAAAAGGGCCATAAAGAAATTATGAAGTTTAAAGGTAGAATAACTGAAATGGAAACAGAATCAGTAGAGGAGCTCTATAACCAGCAGAAGAAATGATCAGAAAGCATAATTGACCAGTGGAGAGATGGAGAGTTTATTAAGGCTAGTAGCTTGGCTCTTAGCTTAGCCTGGCTTAACTCAGGCAGCCCACCACTTTCCAGTGGTGTGTGCGCAGTGAAAATGTACTGTTCTGTGCATTTGAGAGCTGAGAGGTGATTGTCCTGAAATACTGCTGCACCTGTAGCTGAACACTGCAGACCAGAGCATCAAAGGATCCACTTTTACATTGACATGATTGTATGTTCATGATTGTATGTCCACCCCTGGGCATGTAGTAGGCTATCTAGAGACATTTATCAGAATGATTTCCTTTTTTCTGTTATGAGTTTCTTTTAATTGAAAAGCATCTTCTATTTTTAGTTCACTCTTCATTCCAAAATAGGAATATGAAAGTATTTTATAACTAGCATCAGTCTCAAGACATAGATTGCTATTATTTATAGTTGTTGCCACTTGCATTTCAGTCTCCAATGTTTCATATAAGATAAAAAGTTGTGCATAAACAATACATATATTTCCTGAATGCATTTAAGACCCAATATTAGAAATAATTTATCAATGACTTTGGTAAGTTCTGTGCTTAAAAAGAAAATGTGTAACTAGGCTACATTTTCTTTACCTTCTAAGGCATAGTATTCCCAGCTATCATTTCTATTCTCCTAGTTGTCTTTCATACACTCAATGTGTACTTATTTAAAGGCAAAAAGACTTCCAATAATAACATTTCAATAGCAATATTTTAGTGTAACTCAGTTTTATGAGGAAAGTTATACCATTTTATTGGAAAATCAAACTAGTCTTTAAACCATAATATTGTCTCCAGTTGAACTGTAATTCTTCAGTGTTTCTCATCTATAATGTGAAATATGGAGCAGAGAGATAAAAACACATCCTCAAAATTAATGTTCAAGAACAGAATACATGGAGACATTTTCTGACATGCTGTACTTTAAAATCCAACTTGATATGAAAGCATAGTTGGGGTTTTTTTTCATTGAATTACTCATTAGAAAATATTGTTGATAAAGTTGTTGCTTCAAAGGGACTTTATAGTTTCTACTTAGTGTGCATCATAATATCATGGCACATAACATAGTTGTTGTCTTCTGAAGTTAGCCCCTCTTCCCTGAGTGTCTTGAATCTTGGATGCTACTATGGTTAGGAGGATATTTGTGCATCTTAACCCTGGAAGACTTGGCCAGGAGGTTTCTTCCCCAAGAAGATTCCAACTTTTCTAAATAGAAAAACTCAATTATTTTCTCAAATATTTATTTAACTCCTAGATATTTTAAAGGTTTCACATAGCTTATATGTACCTAACATACCTCCTGACATCTTTAATCATTCTTTTCATTAAATACTTAATATTATTTCATCACTTTCGCTTGTTATAGAAACTGAAAGGCTGAATTTAGAGCACATTTTCTCTAAGGAAACTGGCTCCCTGTATTTAATTCTGGCCTGTTCATAGCATGTATTCCGCCAGAACTCTAAGGATTCTTTGAGTTTGATTTTACCTAAGCATATAACCTGATACATTCATTTTAATTACTCATTTATTTGCATTTCTCCCAATTTTCTATTAATATGTACTATTACAATGTCTAGGAGTATCTGGCTAATCAGTTTGAGCAAGAAACAACAGGCTAATGACAATTTTGTTATTTCATTCAACAATATTTTAGGTAATATGCTGGTGTCATAAATTACCTTCTTCAATCTTATTGCACAAGGACTCACCAAAGTTCCTTGATTATTCCATGGAAGTCCAATTCATTCATCACTTTTTTAGTAGAGCAGCTTGCTCTGGCTGGATTTGTGCAACACTTTCCTAGCTGATTGTCCTAATTTTAATCTTATCATGGTTAATTTACTTTGCTAACCATTTTCTAACAAATCATAAGGTCCTATATTTACATCACCTAAAGACTTATAAACATGTTTATACATTAAGCCCTATGGATGACCAAACATCATAGACCACCAGGAATGAAAGGGGTTTTTAGGATTTGGATTGTTTACTGTGGAAAGGAAGTAATTCCTCAGAAAATAAGGATAGTTGGTCACCCTACGTATTATCATAAATAAGCTCAGCTTGGGATTCTCTATATTGTCAATAGCTACACAAATATTTCACTTAGATTTTTCCATTCCAAAGATAATCTTATCATAACTAATAATACCTGGAAAATTTGATACTTTAAAAATAAAATTGAAAGTAGCTGAACTGAAAGCAAGTTAGAGTTATTTTGGCTATTAAAAAAAGTAGCAGGTGCTTATTGTGCACCATAGGATTCGAACATAGGTTCTTTCAGGTTTTACAATCTAAAATAAGAAAAACAAAGATTCACACAGTCATAGATGGAAATTTTTCAGAGGTAGCTAGATATGAAGTGTGGGACGTGGATCTTGTCTCATGTTGCAGTGTTAGGATCAAGAGTACTAGGATTACAGGTATGAGTGAGTGCTGCCTGGACAAAATAGGTAAGTACCATAGATGAAATAGGAGGACATCTATAATTGTCCTTTGCTGCATTGTTATCTACTATCTGCCATGCACTGTTTCACCTCTGTGATGCCCATCTGCTGTGGCACCTGCCTTGGAGCCAGCCGATTATGCACAGAAAGCTCTACAAACTAAGCTAAATAAACCTTTCCCCATTTAAGTTTAGGTGTGAACTGTTTCGTCTCAGCTATGAGAGAAAAGTAACTAAGACATTCTGTAAGAAAGTATTCATAAACACATAAAGACCTCAGTGTAGAGCGGGTGTTTCAATTCCTGGGCTTGGGGTGCTGGCCCAGCTCGCTGAGAGGGTAATTGAGACTGGGAATGGTGGCACATGCCTGTAAACCCAGCCAGCTCAGCCTGCCCTGGGAGTGGGGCAGGCACAGCATATGGTGCCAGGGATCGAACCACAGTCCCTGCAGTTGCCTAAGCTTTCCTAAGCAGGTGCTTTCAACCACTAAGCCATCTTTCCAGCCCCAACCCAGCTCTTGGGAAGGCTGTAAACAGGCGGATCACTATGAGTTCTATCTGCTAGTGAGACCCTGAACACTCTGTAGACCTTTCCTAAAGTAAAAGAAAAAAATAAACAAAGAGAGAAAAGAAGAAATGTGTTAATCAAAGGGAAGAAAAAATCAGGCACATACAATAGAACAGTCTAAAAATTTTAAGTTATGTTAAGCATTGGTAATAAATATTCAGTCAATGTTTGGGACTTCAAGGGAGGCTGTTGTACAGAAGGGAGGCACACAATGATTCTTAATGCAACAGCAGGATTGAGGCTTAGCAAGGAGAAAAAAAGGACAGAAGGACAGTGAGGACAGTACATCTAGGCAGAATGAGCAGCAAAAGGATCCTAGAGCTATGAATTGGATAGTTTTAGAATTATAATGAAGAGCATGTGATAAAACTGAAAAGCTGAATAGGTAAGGTGGGAAAAGATAATGGGAAAACACTACAGATTATGTTGAGGAACTATCTGAATCCTTTTGCAAAACGCAAAGCACTAACAGAGTTAGTAAAAATATAAATAGACAATTCAACTAACAGAAGACATTGTCAAAGTTGTGTTTACAGAGCTCATACTAGAATTCCTATAAATCATGTATAGGAACTAGTCCATAAATGGAGTCAAAGATACTAGCCAGCAGAATAATTATATACTTCAGAGAGATAGAGATAGAGATAGAGATAGAGATAGAGATAGAGATAGAGATAGAGGTAGAGATAGAGATAGATAGATAGATAGATAGAGAGAGAGAGAGAGAGAGAGAAGAGAGGAGAGGGAGAGAGGGAGGGAAGGAGTAAGGGAGGGAGAGAATGAATGGAGCATAGATGAAACGAGAAGAAAAGAGGAAAAAGAATCGGGTTGAAGAAGTCCATACTAACATCTGAATTTCAAGGATTTCCTATATGCTAATGAGATGATGTTTGCTGACTCAATTTCCTAACTAATATTTTATGTAGAGTCCTCTTTCATTTTTCTTAAGTAACCTAATTCTCAGTAGTAGAACTGCCCCAAAGGAAGAGTTCATGGTCTTATGCTTGTGGGAAAAACACTCAGGAACTGCTCAAACCAACATAAATGGGCTGCAATTTCAAATCTGGGCTAAGAACTATACATTGCAAAACATAAGCACACCTGCAAAAGGTGATTCTTTAGGTTTTTCTTCTCCTTTGGAGTTGATTTTCATTTCCCAAAAGAGTGCTCATGTCCAGACTGCAGATTTAAACATCATAGAATAGTTTGTATTTGGGAACAGAAGGTGGAATGAAAAATAATGTCCAAGCAGCAAAAATTTTTTAGACAACCAGAGGACCTACTTTCCTTCCACAGAACAGTATCTGTGATTCTGACAAAGTGAGCAAAAGTCACAGATAAGAAAAAAGAGACATTGTTCTTCATATTTTAAATGTTAAATTTTTTAATTTTATATTTTATACTGTATTCATTTTTAGTTGTAAGCTAAGTTTTCTACTCTAGCTTCACATCTTACTAGAAAGCTTAAAATTCAAAAAGACCACTCACCAATTGAAATACAATTAAACACTCCCTGCCAACATTATAATCATTTTGGGAAAGAAAAAACTTCTAAGTTAGAAGTTCAGAATGATTGCCACTGTGTTCATCTGTTGAAAGAGGTCAATTGTTAACCACAATTGAGATTCACAGACCAAATGACCTAAAAATATAAGGAGAAATAAAAATATAGCAATTAAGTAAAACATTAAATTCACATCAGTTATTAAGAACTTGTTATAAATCTGGGTATTGATAAATGTCTATGGTCTTATCCAATTATTTCTGCCAACCTCTAAGCTACTTTGTAAATTGGAACACAAAAGAAGCAAAGTTAAGTACTTTTCCTACTATGAGAGGAGATTCAAGAAGTAAAATATGAACCTAATTCTTCTTAATGTAAATTTTTTTTCTTTCGAACTACATGAAGCTTGTCTTCTAAATTCCAGAAATTGCTCCTGTCAGAAAAGAATGGAGCATGAGCAACTTCCCTTTAGCATGATTATTTCCTGATAGTGAATAAATATTTTCAGCAAGATTGAACCTGTACCATCATGTCACCCTAGAAAACTTGATGGAGATGTGACTGGAGTAGAGCCTGTTTGAACATCACCTTATCAGTGTGTACATTACAGATTTGAACTCCAGAGGAGTGACAAATCCCCACATGCCAAGCATCTTCTGTGAGAGACACCAATAGTCTTCTGTGCATCATTGGATGGCAAAGGTGACAGAATTGCTTAACAAAGGGCTTAACAACTGTGCAACATATTATGAAGAATATAGGTAATTAAAACACCTTGAAAAGACACCTTGATTTCTATGATCTTATTTAATCAATTAGTACTAAAATAATTCAACAATGAAGCTATTTAATACGTCCAGGAGTATCAGCAAAATCAGTCTTGGCCATTTATTCAGCTATTTTGCAGTCAAATGCCTTCAAAGCAATCCAGAAAGTAGAATAATAAATAATGTGGAGATAAGTGAAAAAATTTAAGGAAAACTGAGATAGAAAATACAATGACAGAAGAGAGACAATGGGCATGGTGATTCATGCTTATAATGAGGCATATAGGGGGCATGAGTATAGTGTCGTGATAGGAAGCTTGCTAAGCATATGAAAAGCCTTTGTACAATCCTCAGAATGGAAAAAGAAACAAATCCAAAATCTGGAGTACAGTTTCTATCTTCAAATTGCAAAATGAAATATTTGTCCAATATAGATTTATGGATGATAGCAACAATAAATTCCCCCCATAAAACTATGAATATATAACCTGCATATCTAAAACATATGAAATGTATAAAGTACAAAGGTATTCTGAATAGATATATAACCTGATAATATAATTATAAGACTTGTCAGGGACTTAACCTCATAGTCACATGCTCCACATTAGCAGTCTAGTAGAAGAAGTCCTCAGAACATGTTTCTATCTAAACTTTGAAATAGTTCCTCTTATTTAATAAATTATGAGAGTGTTAGGGCTCTGATAAATAAACGACTAAGAAGAATAATTCCAGAAGACAGCATGTGGGAGATGGCATTTACACGTCAACTACATTTGTGCTTCAAAAGTTGAGACAGAGTGGAGGAAAAGGAAAAGAGCGTTATGTGAGAGAGAAAATAAGGAGAGATTCACAGAGAGTTTGCATTTTATTTTAAAAATTATATTACCATACTATGAGTTTTATCTTTAGTAACTCAAAAACTAGCTTATAAAATTTTTTGAAGGATACTTTTATTATAAGTTGAAGGTAAGATAAGAGTATTGTGAAAGTACCATTTCTAATGCTGTTTTTTCCTATCACTATTTTGCATTCTTCAAAAAATAAAAAGATAGAATTTGTACATCGTTAGACCAGAGAAGATATCTAATACCAGTAAAGACTCAGTGGATCCAAGAGACAATCCAGTGTTAGACTAGACTCAACAGAAAGTGAGATTTATTCATTCAAGTTACTAAGTCATTGTAACTGGAGAACTGAAGGACAGGATGTAAGGTACTAAGTTGCTGCCTCATCTTCTAGCTAAGAACTTTTCTACAGGGGATTCATTCTCTCGTTTAGTAGGTGCATGGATAGATGGGTGGTGGTTTGGCAGCATTAATATTCATCACATCTTATTCACCAAAAGGAGGAAACTGAAGCTTCTATCTTATGCACATTTACATATTAATATTAATAATAACAATAACTCTGGAACATTGGTCTCTTCCTTAATTGAGGTTATGGGATTCAGTGATTTTTCACTAGCTGAATTAGAATCAGATTTCTATATGAAGTTATTTACACTATGCATAAAATGACTGCACGAATTCTCATGAGCTTCATACTTTACCATATTTAATGAAGACAAAGGAGTATCATTTGAGAAAAGCAGGGTGCTATTTTGTGCAGACATAGGAGGAAGCACCTGGTATTTGGTTTGAGTTGTAGAATTCTTTATTTTCTTGTAAAAAATTAAATATACAGTAAAAATAATACAGATTTCCAATCAAAATGATAGGAAATTAACGATGTTATTACAGTGTATTTTGATGTTTCCAAATTTGTTGCTTAGGTTAACAGATGAAGACATGTACGATTGATCAAACAATACCAAAACTAACCATCACTCCTTTCAATTTACAAATTGGAATTGGTAGCACCATTATTTTATCTGTCATAGATAAATAGATAGATAGATGGATAGATAGATAGATAGATAGATAGATAGATAGATAGATAGATTCCTTCTTTGTTATTTTCCTCCATTACAGTTCTTTCCTTTCAAGCTGTTTCTTTCTGACTCAAAATTACTATTGTACCTTTTGGATCTTATTTATTCTCAGTGTGTGGCATTAGAGAGACAACATAATGTTTACATATGTGAGTCTGATTTATTTCACTTATGAATATGGTCCCTATTTGCATCCAATTACCTATACAAGAATAGAGTTTATCTTTATAGTTGGGGACTACATTTTATACAAATATGACATCTTTCCTATCCACCCTCAATTGATGGGTATTTGGGTGGTTTCCAACAATTAGGTGTCACAAATTGTGCTTTTTAAAAACTGGGTGCATATATATATATATATATATATATATATATATATATATATATTGGTGTAGTATGATGTTTTTCATTCTTCTGGGAGCATGCACTTAAGTGGACTCACTGGGTTGAATGAACTATTTAATCCTAGTATCTTGAGGAATTTACAAACTGATTTCCAAAGGCTCTACCAGTCTACACTCTCACCAGCCATTAAGTAGGATTTCCTTTCCCCAACAGCATTTATTACTCGGGATAATTTTGAAGATAGTCATTCTTAAGGGGGAGGGGAGATGGAATCTCAGCGTTGAGTTTGCATCTCTTGGGTGACCAATGATGTTGAACAGTTTTGGATATATTTATTTACTATTTGTATGTCTTCGTCTGAGATGTGTGTTGTCATCTCAAATGTCTATCTATCCATCTATCTATCTATCTATCTATCTATCTATCTATCTATCTATCTATCTATTTTGCAGAAGAGGGCATTGAACTCAAGCCCTTGTGCTTGCCAGGCAAGCACTTATTCTACTGAGCTATCTTTCCAGCCCCTATTTAATTCTTTATATGTTCTACATACAAATGCTTTGACTGAAGGATAGCAGGCTAATTATTTTTCCTAGTTTGTGGATTTTCTTTCAGCTTATTGATTATTTTATTTTATTTCATTTTATTTTATTTTTTGGTGTTTGCTGGTATTTTTGATGCAAAAAAAAAACAAACAAACAAAACAAAACAAAACAAAACAAATAAAAAAAACAAACAAAAAACAAACAAACAAAAAAAAAACCTTTGTAATAAGATGAGATCCCAGTTGTTGACTCTTTGAAGTATTTCATATGCAGATATTTCTCTTCCTAAACACTGACTGTGTCTACCCGTGTCTTCAAGATTTTGGCCTACTTTTTCTTCCAGTCTATTTAGTGTTTCTATTTTAATATTTGCATCTTTGATCCATTTTGGCTTTAATTTACTGCATGGTGATAGACATGTCTAGTTTAGTCTTTGGTTTGTGGAAAGCGTATTTGCATCTTCAAATCTGTACCATTGATTCTGAGGTCTATTTTTGCCAGTACCATGCTGATTTTATAATAGTAGCTTTGTCATTTAATTTCAAGTCAGGAATTGTTATGTCTCCTCCTTGTCTTTGTTGCCCAGGAATGTCTTTAATATGTTTCTTCTGGTTCTAGCTAGATTTTAAGACTGGTTTCTTTAAATCTGAAAGATATGCTGACGGTGTTTTGATTAGAGTGGTTTTATAGGTATACCATTTTCACAATGATCATTCTTATCTATGAGCAAGGAATATCTTTCCATTTTCTGAAATCTTAGATTTATTTTTTAAGAGTACCGTAATTTTCATTTCATAGCTTTTATATCCTTTCTTAGATTGACTTCTAAGCATTTCTTTTTGGGGGATGTTGATGTAAAATATGTGGTCTCTAATTTCTTTCTTGGCTTGTTTGTTGTTTGTATAAAGAAATTCTATTGGTTTTTGAGTGTTGACTTTGTATCTAGCTAGGTTACTGAATTTGCTTACTAAATCTGCAAGTTTTTTAGTGAAGTTTTTGTAACTTTTTCTGTAAAGTAGCATGTCACCTGCAAATAGTGATAATTTCACTTCTTCCTTTCCAATCCTTATTCTTTTTAATTCTCTTTGTTGTCTAAGTGCTCTGCCTAATGTTTCCACAAAACACTGGTGATTGAAAAGGAATGGTATTAGTGGATATGCTTATCTTGTTCCTGATTGCAGAATGAAATCTTTCAGTTTTTGTCCATTTAGTATGATGTTGGCTGCTTGTTTCTTATAGGTAGTTTTCATCAGGTTAAGATATCTATTTTGTGAAAGTTTTCATTATAAATTAGTATTGGACATTACCAAAAGCTTTTCTGCAACTTTTGAGATCGTCATGTTTTTTTCTGGCTATGTTGATATTGTGTATTAAATTTATTGATTTGCATATATTGAACCATCCCTACATTCCTGGAATGAATTTCACTTGTTATGGTGTATAATTTTCTTTATGATGTGCTACATTATGCTTGATAATATTTTGCTGAGGATTTTTAAGTCTATGGAGATTGGGCTGCAGTATTTTTTGTTGTGGGTTTTTCTCTGGTTTTGCTATTAAGGTAATTATTGTTTGCAGGAGTTAGGGAGAATTGCTTTGCTTTCAATTTCATTAAGGACCTTGAGGAGTATTGACATCAAATCTCTAAATTTCTTGCCGAATTGAGCTGTTAATGCATGAGGACATACTCCTTTCTATGTTGGTAAGTTTTTAATGTCTTACTCATTGTGATCCTCTTATTTTTCAGCTTCATCAGTGCTAGGATTATAGGCATTGGTCAACACGTCCAGTCTTGATCCCCGGATCAGTGCACACCAGGGATGGAGGTGGGGCCACATGGTATGTGGAACCTTGGATCGAACCCTGGTCCCTGAGCTTGCCAAAGCAGGCACTTAATGCACTGAAATATTAATTATGTTTTCAATTTCATTGACTGATATTGTGTTTTTCAGAATTTTTATGGTCTCTTGATTCAGTTTTGGTCATTCACAAGTACGCAGGAATTTGTCCATTTCTTCTCCGTTTTTTATTCTATGTAAGTAAAGATTTTCAAAGTAGGTATTGATGATGTTCTAATTCTTCAGAGATTTTCAGTAAATTCAGCCTTTTCATTCCTTACTGCATGGAATTTGAGGGTCTCCCATTTTTTGATAAGATTGTTTAGGGATTTATCAATTTTATTCATTCTTTCAAAGAACCAACTCTTCAGTTCATTAATTCTCTGTCATGTTTTCTCTGTCTCAATTGCATTAATGTTTTCAATTGTTCTTTATGATTTTCTCCCATTTTAGGGCTTTGGGTTTGACTTGCTCTTCTTTCTCTAGAAGCTTGAAGTATCACATTAGGTTATTTATTTGTGCTCGTTCTGTTTTCCTGATGTTATATTTCATGTCTTTATATTTCTCTTTAAGGGCTGTTTTCATTATGTCCTACATTATGTCCTGGTAAGTTGTATTTTCATTTAAATTTAACTAGATAATTGTTTTATTTCTTCTTTAATTTCATCTGTGACGCATTGGTTAAGGATGACATTATTTAATTTTTATATGTACATGGAGCTTTTCAGTTTCTTTTTCTCAATACTTTTCATTTTTGTTGCACTATCATCATATAATATGCAAGGTTTAATTTCAATTCTTTTGCATCTACTTAACCATGTTCTATGGGCTAATATATGGTCTATTTTAGAGAACATCCGATGTGAAGCTGAGAAGAATGAATATTCTGATGTTGGATGGAACACTGAAAACACTGCTACTGATGATGACAGGAAGGTGGGCAAAGTCTTTCTCTAAATCTTGATTTTCTTATCTGTTGCTTTCTTTCCTCAATGTCATCCTTTCGATAGTTTTCAAAAAATCTTTATATTTATTTATTTATTTGTTTGTTTATTTTCATGTTATGTATTTGGTACAGGGTTTCATTATGCAGCTTAGACTCATAATGGTCCTCCTGTTTTCAGTCTCCCCAGTGCTGGTATTGGAGGCATGAGCCACAACACCCAGACTTGGACACCGGCTCAGAACTTCCCAGGGGCAGGGTGAGCATCATATGCAGAAGTAGGAAGCAAACTCTTGTCCCTGCACTTGACAAAGCAGGTGATTATTCCACTGAGCTATCTCACCAGCCCTAGATTTTAAAAAAAAAAGTATATTTACTTTAATTCTGACTATTTACTATTTCATGTATGAATATTAAATAGAAGAACACCATTTTTTCCTAAATGATTGTATTGGTAATGATAATTTCTGCATTATAAATTCAAATATTCTCAGGTGGAAGGGACCTTATCAGTGTGCCAGATTGTTACTTGTTAGACTCCATGCTCAAGTCTATTAGAGGAAAACTGGAATGATGAAGGAGGAAGACTAAGTAATATCCTGGTTTTTATTTTTCATTTATGCTTTATATTCCTGTCAGTATCAAACCAATAAACTTTCAGTCTCTAGATTTTCTAGTATCTGCTCAATCAGCCTCATCACTTCCCCTCCCCAACTTTAGAGTTAGTAGAACCTAGGAATTGGCCTCCACCTGGCTCTTGAGCAGTACACCTGTGAGTTTCAAACACATCAGCATCATTTTGCTTGAATGCCACCTCCCATAAGTCAGGAACCACAGCTGCAAAGAGTTCTACTTTCTGGCTTCTAAATGATAATTATTCTCTTTGTTCTTCTAAGGTTAGCATTGGTATTTTCTTCCTGATTTTGGTCCTCTCGATTTATTTCATGCTGCTATCTTAGAGTTCTTGTCTTCCTCTTTAGTTGATCAATACTTGGTTAAAAAGTACTTTTTATGATATGATTTTTGTTAATGTATCATCTGTGTCCTATTATTCCTGGTTCTTAACTAGTTAAAAATTTGTTATATAAAATCTTGGTTAAATGTAACTTCTGTTTCTCAACTTATTTCTATTTGATGAAATGCTGCTAGATCACCTCAATGTGGTTTTCAGTTGCATGCTTCCACTTCATGCACATATAATTCAAATAGTTCTGATGAATCTTTGCTTGTCTACTGAACTTGGTTATGATTTCAGAAATGTCAAATTCTTTGTGTCTAACAGAACTGTTGTAGTTACTGTTCTCTCAATGCTGGGACAAATACCCAAGACCTAAAATCAGGGAAGGAAAGGTTTATTTAGCTCACAGTTACTGGAGGTTTCAGTCCACATTCAACTGGCTCCAACGCAGAGAGGCACATGACAGGAGGCATTAGTTCATGGCGGCAACAGAGAGCAAGAGAGAGAAGGGAGAATTAGCAGCAGCTCAATCAGCTAATTTCTCTTCCTTCCTTACACTGAAATGCAAATCACCTGCCCCAGGAGAGTTGCAGCACCCACACCCACAATAATCAATTTATAAAATCCAGAAGCCACCCCATGACTGCATGAGGCTTTGCAGGAGGACACCCATACACAAACCATAATGAGAACTTGGTTAGATCAATCATTTTAACAGAAAATTGTGCATAAAGTAAGAGACAGTTAGACTGGGCATGTTGGCATGCTCTGTATTCCCAGCTCTGGGGAACCTCTAAACAGTCAAATCACTAGAAATTTGATCTAGTAGTGAGACCCTGAACACCCTGTAGCCCCTTCTCTAATAAAAAAAGACAAAAATAAATAAATAAATAAAATAGAAATTAGAAAGACATTACTCTAAGTTCACAAAAGACCGTCTAAGAAATTACATATACTATTAATGATATTGAGAAGTGTTTAAAGTTTATGGATTACCATTCTATGGAATACAAATTTGTAAAATTACAACCCCCCAAAATACCAAAACATTCATTTATGTGTGATG
The DNA here is from genome assembly GCA_004027025.1 of Myocastor coypus. Taxonomy (NCBI): domain Eukaryota; kingdom Metazoa; phylum Chordata; class Mammalia; order Rodentia; family Myocastoridae; genus Myocastor; species Myocastor coypus. The sequence continues at coordinate 18,537 of PVJA010004391.1, read as the reverse complement.
ATTATTTAGACTTTATGAAAATAGAAATTGTGATAGTCACAGTTCTCCAGAGATATAAAAGCAGAGGGAGATAAGTATGTGTCTCATCCTCATGAGCTCAATGTACACAAATGCAATCGACAATGGATAGAAAATACGGAAAAACAATTCTATCTATATTTAATATGTACATAATTTTATTTCTTGTCATTATTCCCTAAATAATATAATTTAACAATTATTTACATAGAATTTGCATAGCATTAGGTGATATAAATAATTTAAAATGATTTAAAATATACAGTGGTATATAGATCATATGCAAATATTATGCTCTTTTATAAAAGGGACATAAACATCCATACTTTAGTTTCCACTGGGTTCTGAAATCAATTGCCTGTAACTACTAAGGGATTATTCTCTCTGTGTGTATGCACATATAGATGGCTGTATCTACTTACCTACATACAGGAGAGAGGGGTTGATTATGAAGAATTACTCTACATACTTGTGAGCTAATGAGGAATTGGCTCGCATATTTGTGGAGTCCTTTCACCTATCATTGAAAATGGGGGACCTGTCAACCTCAGTGGGGTGGGAAGTAGCTCAATCTGTCACAGAGACCTAAGAACCAGAGGAGTTGCAGACATTGTCCCTTCAGGGCAGACAAGTAGAGCAGCCACTGGTGTCCTGGAAATTTTTTATTAGATTTTTATTAAGCGATTTCTAGGTGAGAGTGATAGGTCCATTGGCTAAAAAACAAGTACTAATGTTCTTTTTCTTTTGAATTATGAGAAAAACAAATTTGTGAAAGCATTTTACAAAGAGAAGGTGTTTGTAGAACTTTGGTTTGTCTTTTGCTCTAAAATGTGAATAGTTCAGAGTGCAAACCTCTTATGATGGTTGATGTCTCTCAGGAATAAGCTGGATCCCCAATGTTTTGGGGGTGCTTGAGTCTCACAATCAGTAGTCAAAAAATATTTTGTTTAATGTATCCCTCTTATTTTAATTAAACTTCAAATTTTGCTTCAGAAAAAAAAAGAAAGAACAACAACAACAAAAAGAACCAGAGGAGTTGATAGTGTGAGGCCCAGGGAGGCAGATGAGATGGCTTAGCTCAAGTAGGCAGGCAGGAAATAGACTACACCCAGTGTCTCCTTCTGCCCGTTATTGTATGCAAACCCACTCCTGTTGGGGAGAACAGTCTATTAAGTGTAATAAATCAAATGCACACCTTACCATGAGTCACCTTCACAAGCAACCACAGAAATAATATTTAACCTTGGCACTTTACGGCCAGCCAACTTGATGATATGTACAGTTTACCATCATGGGTACTAAACCTGCTTTTCATTAATAGCATCAAAAAATTAAACTACTTAATATAATATAATGAAAAGAATAACATCTGTAAAGTTATGGACATCTTACACTGAAATTACAGAGCATGTATGTGTTTGCACCCAATGTGAGTGCTATTGTCATAATCACATCTTACTCACAGTGAGCTGATTTCGCACACCATTATTGAGATTCAGAAATATGACTGTAATTTTCTTTCCATAGATCCTTCTGAGGGTACACATTATTATTAGATGCTGAAAGCTACCATTTTGAGCACCTGTTCTGTTTTAGCCTTGTTCTAAATATTCTTTAAACATCTACCAAAGTGTCATGAGAAATCACATGGGAATGTACTACTAATTGTCCCATGAAACTATACAAGGTCACATGACTAATAAATGACATATGGATATTTGAATCTCGATACGTTTGGTAGAATGTGAAAAATCTGGACTTTTAAAACCAACTGTCCTATTCTTATCCAATTAACTCATTAAATAGAAATATATTCATGCAACACAAGGCCTTTGTTACTTTCAACCTGAAAGAATATAGCTATCATTACATGGAAGAGTAATGTAACATAGCTTTATTATGAAGTTTTGGAATCAGAGAAAAAAAATTTCATGAGAATTGAGATTGTTCGATAATTTTATGAAATTTATAGTAAAATTTAAGAGAGCCATGACAGAAATGTTAGAACAGGTAGAAGTGTCCATAGCCTAGTATTACACAAGGTTAGGAGAGGAAGGACAAAGATTTTAATGTTAAATATCAAATTTTCAAAGCCCAATTATTGCACTGAAAAGCCTAAATTCAAAGTTAAACCAATTGTACTGTATTCTACATGTGCTATGCAGACAAAAATGTAGATTCATGTAGATGCAGAAAGAGTCATGTCTATTTTCAACCATGTGAGGTGATTATTTCCTAAGTGGGTTCATTACTGTCTCAATTAATTAAAATTATATTATCTAATTGTCAATCTTTAATGAAAGTTACCTTTTTAAAGATTCAAGAATACTTTTTTCCTGTTTACTTCAGAGAAAAACACTTCAAACCAGATGGTTGGCCTTAATTAATTCTTATCACAGAGACATCTTTGTCACAAGGTATCTTTCACACAAGAAGAATATTATATAAACCTCCTTTGTTTATTGAGTTACTAGAAGAACAACTTTTCATGAAAGAAGTAGTCACTGTAATTTTATGTTTTATTTCTCCAACTTCCTTGGCACTTAAGTGCAATTATAACATTGAAGCTATTGAATTTCACTGAAAGAAGCGACATGTTTATTTTTAATGCTTATGTTTTCAAAGAAATGAGTTCTATAGGGTTTTCATGTACTGCAGTGTTTAGTTTCAAAGTAGAAATTGCAAAGCTGGGCATGGAGGTGCATGCTTATAATCCCAGTACTCAGGATGCTAAGGCAGGAGGATTGCTGGAGTTCCAGGACAGCCTGGACTATAAAGTGAGTTTAAAGCCAGTTTGTGCTGCATGATGAGACCCTGTTTGCAACAGGCAAAAAATTTTAAAAACTGACATTGCAAAAGCCACACTTATCAGTGGAATGTACAACTGCAACTCTTATCACAGACACATCAGTGGATGGAAATTTTTATTTCTTTTTTCTTAAAACATTTACCCCTCTTATCTAGCTAAATATTAAGTGAAATCATGATACATTTGTAACAGTTAATGCTCCAATTAGGTTTTTTAGAGTATATAATTATATTTTAGAGAAAAAGGAAAATTTAATAGTGAATGGTAATACAATATCTCTCCTCTATTTCCATCTTGTTTCCCTCTATATCTTTCTCTTCTTTCTTACATGCAAACATTTAAAATGTAATTGAAAATATAATTTAGTTTTTCAAAAGAAAAACTTCCAGTCATTGAGTCCCCACAGCGTTAAATGCTAATATTCCTCCTCACAGGGCCAGCAAGATAACTCCACAGACTAAGGACCTGCTTAGGCAAGCCCAGGGACTGAGTTCCTATCCCTGGTATCACATGCTGTACAAGCACCATCCTTGGATGGCACTGAGCCGGTTACAGAGTCTGGGCGTGGTGGTGTGGGCCTGTAACCAGTGCTGGGGAGGCTGAGAACAAGAGTGTCACTGTGAGTCAGAGCTGCACAGTGTGACCCTGTACCAAATATATAATAAGAACTTTAAAAATTTCCTGTGACACACATATGGTCACCCTTGTGGTACTGGGAAAGGTGAATCCTCACACGGAGCTTTATCTCTGGACCTCTCATTTTTTATCTTAAGTAAGGTTTGCACTAAGCTTGTAAGTTGCCCAGGCTGGGCTGAAACTTTTTTTGTATCCTGCATCACCTTCCCTATTTCAGGCATGTGCCACTATGCCCAATCTGAAGTAGCTATATATGAACTCTGATTTCAGATCAAACATGACAGATAGCCTGGACATCATCCCACAATGAGAAAATAAGAAAGAAGGATTCGAACATGTTCCTGTCAATTTAGAAGTCAATGGTTACATGCATTACACTGCCATGTTTCATTTTTTCTGCAAGAAAACTTTGTTTACTTTCTAATTGTGTTTTAATTTATAGGAAGACTTGGTATGATTGTAAGTAAAATGACTATACCCACTTTTATGTTAATCAGACACACAACATTTGATCATTCAATTTTAATTGTTTATTTTTCTATGTATTTTGTACTCAGAGTGAGCCTCCTGTTTTCAGCCTCCACAGTGCCAGCATTACAGATATACGCCACCACACCCAGTCTTGGCTTCGTACAGTAGCGGGCATGGCTAGTGATGTTGGGGATTGAACCCCAGGATCTGCACTTACCTAAGCAGGTGCTTACTCTGCTGAGCTATCTTGCTAATCCAATTATTCAATTTTAAATCCATTATATAACCTTCACCCGAGCTGTAAAACTATGTTTTCCTGTTGTCCTGTAATATTTCATGTATACAAAGGCATTGTTTGACTCCTTGTTGCTTAGACTTGTCTGACCTGCTGATCCTACCCATTGTCCTTCCAGTCAGCATTGTTGGTTACCTGTATTGATTTTCTATCTAAATTTGCTCCATTTCTGAAGTATACTACACAAATAGATGCCAAGTCTAACCTGTATTATTAGCTTTCACTTTATAATACAAAATAATAATCTTATTTTCTGAATATCAAGCATTGAACGTGATCTGATAGTTTTCTGGCTTCTTTTTTCTTCTTCAGCTCCACCCAAACTGCAGAAACTGTTCATAGTATCAGCAGAAATAAGGAGAACAGTTAGGAGCTAAAAAGAACAGTAGAGGGAACACTTTTAACTGTTTATAAAATTTGGTGCATTTCCTCACTCAGCAAATATTGAATAAGTGACTTTTCTGTTCTGGGCACTATAGTGAAATCAAGGGTAGAATGGTGAGCAAAACCAGAGAAAAGGTTATGTTTACTTATTTGGTTGTTTGTGAAAATTGCATGTTTTATAATGCGCAATAATGATGCCTTTATATACATTGTGAAATTACTAAATCTAGACAAAAAATAAATCCTTAAAAAGCCAGGCGTGGTGGTGCATGCCTGTAATTCCAGCACTTGGGAGCCTGAGGCAGGAGGATTGGTGCGAGTTTGAGACCAGCCTGGGCTACAAAAGTGAACTCAAGGCCAGCCTGAGCTGCATAGCGAGACCCTGTCTCAAAAAGACCAAAAAAAAAAAAAAAAAAAAAAAAAAAAAAAAAAAAAAAAAAAAAAAAA